>CAWUFW010004644.1:0-270000 GCA_963921515.1 Calotriton arnoldi
ACTGAGAGAGAGAGACTGACTGAGAGAGAGAGACTGACTGACAGAGAGAGACTGACTGAGAGAGAGACTGACTGAGTGAGAGACTGACTGAGAGAGAGACTGACTGAGAGAGAGAGAGACTGACTGAGAGAGAGAGACTGACTGAGAGAGAGACTGACTGACCAACCGAGAGAGAGAGACAGACTGACCGAGAGACTGACTGACAGAGAGAGAGAAAGACTGACTGAGAGAGACTGACTAAGAGAGACTGACTAAGAGAGACTGACTGACTAAGATAGACTGACTGACTGAGAGAGACTGACTGACTGAGAGAGACTGACTGACTGAGAGAGACTGACTGAGACTGAGAGAGACTGACTGAGACTGACTGAGACTGACTGACTGACTGAGAGACTGACAGAGAGAGACTGACAGAGAGAGACTGACTAAGAGAGAGACTGACTAAGAGAGAGACTGACTAAGAGAGAGACTGACTGACCGAGAGAGACTAAGTGACCGAGAGAGACTGACTGACTAAGAGAGAGACTGACTGATTGAGAGAGAGAAAGACTGACTGAGAGAGACTGACTGAGAGAGACTGACTGAGAGAGACTGACTGAGAGAGACTGACAGAGAGAGACTGACTGAGCGAGAGACTGACTGAGCGAGAGACTGACTGAGCGAGAGACTGACTGAGAGAGACTGACTGAGAGAGACTGACTGACTGAGAGAGACTGACTGAGAGAGACTGACTGACTGAGAGAGACTGACTGACTAAGAGAGACTGACTGACTAAGAGAGACTGACTGACTAAGAGAGAGACTGACTGAGAGAGAGACTGACTGAGAGAGACTGACTGAGAGACTGACTGAGAGACTG
Organism: Calotriton arnoldi; assembly: GCA_963921515.1. Classification (NCBI taxonomy): domain Eukaryota; kingdom Metazoa; phylum Chordata; class Amphibia; order Caudata; family Salamandridae; genus Calotriton; species Calotriton arnoldi. The sequence continues at coordinate 859 of CAWUFW010004644.1, forward strand.
ACTGAGAGACTGACTGAGATACTGACTGAGAGACTGACTAAGAGAGACTGACTGACTGAGACTGACTAAGAGAGACTGACTGACTGAGACTGACTGACTGAGAGAGACTGACTGAGAGAGACTGACTGAGAGAGACTGACTGAGAGAGACTGACTGACTGAGAGAGAGAGACTGACTGAGAGAGACTGACTGAGAGAGACTGACTGAGAGAGACTGACTGAGAGAGACTGACTGACAGAGAGACTGACTGACAGAGAGACTGACCGAGACTGACTGGCCGAGACTGACTGGCCGAGACTGACTGACCGAGACTGACTGACAGAGACTGACTGACAGAGACTGACTGACAGAGACTGACTGACAGAGACTGACTGACAGAGAGACTGACCGAGACTGACTGACAGAGAGACTGACTGAGAGAGACTGACTGACAGAGAGACTGACTGACAGAGAGAGAGACTGACAGAGAGACTGACTGACAGAGAGAGAGACTGACAGAGAGAGAGACTGACAGAGAGAGAGACTGACAGAGAGAGACTGAGAGAGAGACTGACTGACCAACCAAGAGAGAGAGAGAAAGACTGACAGAGAGAGACTGACAGAGAGAGACTGACTGACTGAGAGACTGACTGACTGAGAGACTGACTGACTGAGAGACTGACTGACAGAGAGACTGACTGACAGACTGACTGACAGAGAGACTGACTGACAGAGACCGACTGACTGAGAGACCGACTGACTGAGAGAGAGACTGACTGAGAGAGAGACTGACTGAGTGAGAGACTGACTGAGAGAGAGAGAGACTGACTGAGTGAGAGACTGACTGAGAGAGAGAGAGTCTGACTGAGAGAGAGAGAGACTGACTGAGAGAGAGAGACTGACTGAGAGAGAGACTGACTGAGAGAGAGACTGACTGAGAGAGAGACTGACTGACCAACCGAGAGAGAGAGACAGACTGACCGAGAGACTGACTGACAGAGAGAGAGAAAGAAAGACTGACAGAGAGAGACTGACAGAGAGAGACTGACAGAGAAAGACTGACAGAGAGAGACTGACAGAGAGAAACTGACTGACTGAGAGAGAGACTGACTGACTGAGAGAGAGACTGACTGATTGAGAGAGACTGACTGATTGAGAGAGACTGACTGACTGACTGAGAGAGACTGACTGACTGAGAGAGACTGACTGACTGAGAGAGACTGACTGACTGAGAGACTGACTGACAGAGAGAGACTGACTGAGCGAGAGACTGACTGAGCAAGAGACTGACTGACTGAGCGAGAGACTGACTGAGCGAGAGACTGACTGACTGAGCGAGAGACTGACTGACTGAGCGAGAGACTGACAGACTGACTGACTGACTGACTGACTGAGAGAGAGACTGACTGAGAGAGTCTGACTGACCAAGAGAGACTGACTGACCAAGAGAGACTGACTGACCGAGACTGACTGACCGAGACTGACTGACCGAAACTGACTGACTGACCGAGAGAGAGAGACAGACTGACCGAGAGACTGACTGACAGAGAGAGACTGACTGACAGAGAGAGACTGACTGACAGAGACTGACTGACAGAGAGAGACTGACTGACAGAGAGAGAGACTGACTGACAGAGAGAGACTGACTGAGAGAGACTGACTGAGAGACTGACTGACTGAGAGACTGACTGACTGAGAGACTGACTGAGCGAGAGACTGACTGAGCGAGAGACTGACTGAGCGAGAGACTGACTGAGCGAGAGACTGACTGACAGACTGACTGACTGACTGTGAGAGAGACTGACTGAGAGACTGACTGACTGAGAGACTGACAGAGAGACTGACTGACAGAGAGACTGACTGACAGAGAGACTGACTGACTGAGAGACTGACAGAGACTGACAGAGACTGACAGAGACTGACAGAGACTGACAGAGAGAGACTGACTGACAGAGAGAGACTGACTGACAGAGAGAGACTGACTGACAGAGAGACTGACTGACTGACAGAGAGAGAATGACTGACAGAGAGAGACTGACTGACTGACAGAGAGAGACTGACTGACTGAGAGACTGACTGACAGAGAGAGACTGACTGACAGAGAGAGACTGACTGACAGAGAGAGACTGACTGACTGAGAGAGACTGACTGACGGAGAGAGAGACTGTTTAGGAATTGGGGTCAAAGTGTGTATGAAGCTATGCAATGCCTCTTAAGATTGCTATTGTCTGCTAATAAAAATGTATTATCAGAATGTGCTCTTTGTAGTTACATCTGCTTTTGAAATACAGCATTGTCGCATTATCTAATGTTTTGAAACGGGTTTGATTTTTTTTTACTCTAGCCCCCCCACCCCACTGACCCCGCCCCTCACTGACCCCACCCCCTACCGGTGCGGCCCTCGGCCACAAACCACACTGTAATTTTGGCCCCCGACAGAAAGTTTGAGTACCCATGTTGTAGAGCAATGTAGCTGCTGTGTTCAGTACTGTAAAGTTTGTGTGCAAGTTGTGCTTAGTGTAGTGATGTAAGGGCAGTGGCATGTGTGTAATGTAGTGGTGAGTTGTGATATGATGTGTGTTGGTGGGATGTATGTGTGTAGTGTGTTTTGCTGGTGTGTATGTTGGTTTCGAGCTTTCTGGCAGCACTGAAGCCAATGGTCTGCAGGCGTCGTTACATCTGAAACAATCACACTGCACGATACTGCGGCCTGCAGCGCAGATAATGCCCGCTCCTAGAGGCCGGATGTGGTAACAGTGTGAGTAAGGCAGCACGCCCAAAGTGCAAGTGCTAATGGTTAAGCGCCCATGTGCGCACCGGTAGACCCCGGCTCAAATTAAGCAGTAGTTTAAAGTCTAAAATTGCCAAACTGATGTAGCAGCATGGTTGCCTGCTCCTAAAAGATGAAAGGCTGAGCGCTAGAACACGTGGTCTCTGCAGCAGTCTCTCTTCACACTGAGCTGTCCGCCCATGTGGTGGGGTGATGAGGTCCTCTTGTGTCCTGAGGACCTCAGGACACAAGTGGACTTCATCCCCCGAGCAGCAGTGCGCCAAGAGGCGCGTTTACAGACTGGTGTAAAAAGGGGGCGTGGCCTCAGACCACCTCTCTGCAATCCAGCTGTGTGGCGCTCATTGGAGGTACATGGTGGGCCCCCAGGGACCCTCAGTATTCACGGGGACTTAATTCCCCAACTTTGAACGCGCCAGGGGGTGCGTTTGCAGAGTGGTGGAGAAAGGGGGCGTGGCCTGTGTCCACCTCTCAGCAATCCCACTGTGTGGGGCTTACTGGAGGTAAGAGGTAGGCTAGTTGGCCCCTAAAGGACCCCCAGCAGCAAAGGGGACTTCAATCCCCATCCAAGAGCGTGCCAGGGAGCGCATTTGCAGAGTGGTGGGCAAAGGGGGCATGGCCTGTTATGAGAACTTAGCAATCCTGCTGTGTGGTACTTACTGGAGGTAATAGGAGGGGTAGTTGGCCCCAAGGATGTCCTTGGGGGCCAAGTACTCCTCTTGTTACCTCCAGCAAGTCCCACACAGTAGGATTGCTAAGACGTCATCGGAGGCCATGCCACCTTTCTCCACCACTCTGCAAACGTGCCTCCTGGCAGACTACGGGATGGGGGATTAAGTCCACTTTACTCCTGAGGGACTTTGGGGGCCAAGAAGCCCTCCTGGTACCTCCTGTAAGTCCTACGCAGCGGAATTCCTGAGCGCTGGTTGGAGGACCAGCACCCTTTCTCCACCACTCTGCAAACGTGTCTACTAGTTAAAGAAGTGTTTGCACTGTAATAGGTTTCGCATTTGCGAGAATTAGAGCTATTGGCGTTGTAAATGTAAAAGTTTTTTACTAATGTTTTTTGGAGTGGAGTGGATGTACGTGGTGTGTAGTGGAATTATTTATTTATTTATTTATGCAATTTATATATAGCGCGCAAATACCCTGGGGTGTCTCGGCGCTGTGGAGTAAAGGGAGAGCAGCTAAATTGGATGACTACTGGTTGAATAGCCACGTTTTTACTTGTTTCCTAAATGTCAGGAGGGTGGGACTGGTTTTGATATGGAGGGGGAGGGTATTCCACAGTCTAGCAGTGGCAACTGTGAATCGTCTATCTCCCCAAGATGTTTTCTTTGTGCGAGGAATAGTCAATAGGTGGGCTGATGAGGAGCGCAAGGGTCTGTTTGGGTTGTAGGGGCAGAGTACTTTTTTTAGGAACTCAGGTCCCGTGTTGTTAATTGCTTTATATGCGATGCACAGTGCCTTGAATTTCGTTCGACTTCTGATAGGCAGCCAGTGAAGCTGACGTATGACTTGAGAGATCGATTTGAACTTGGGGGTGCCGGACAGAATTCTGGCAGCTGAGTTCTGGACTAGTTGTAGTTTGTTCAGGACTTTCTCCTGGGCATTTAGGAGGAGTCCGTTGCAATAGTCAATCTTTGACATCACCAAAGTGCACATGAGAGTCTTGCCGGCGCTAGGGGGGAGGAATGGTAGAAGTTTCCTTATCATTTTAAGGGTGTAGAAGGATGAAGAGACGACCGCGTTTGCATGGTGGATGAAAGACAGTTTGTCGTCAAACACTACACCTAGATTCCTGACCTTTGTGACCGGTCCAGAGGAGATCCCAAATCGGTTGGCCACCAGGTGGGGGACCAGCCAGGGGCTAGGTTGCCAAAGATCATTACCTCCGTTTTATCGGAGTTAAGCTTTAGGCCATTGTTTGCCATCCAGGAGCTGATGGCTAACATTCCCTCTTGGAAGCTGGCAGCAACTGCTCCTCCATTGTTGTGTACTGCCAGCACCAATTGGGTGTCGTCGGCGTATGAAGTAAGTCTCATCCCGTGTGCTTTGATGATCCTGGCCAAGTCCAACACATAGATGTTAAATAAGGTCGGACTTAGGGAGGATCCTTGGGGCACACCACACGGAAGGGTGAATACAGGTGAGTAGAAGTCGCCGAGTTTAACTGACTGGATGCGGTTGGAGAGGAAGGAGGTTAGAAGGGCTCTGGCCCTGTGATGAATGCCGATGGAGGAGACACGGTCGATCAAGATGGCGTGATCGACCGTGTCAAAGGCAGCTGACAGATCCAGTAGTATCAGGACTGCAGCGCCGCCTTGGTCTAGGATCATCCTGATTTCGTCAGATGCCTTAATGAGGGCCGTCTCGGTACCGTGGCCCTTCCTAAAACCGAATTGGGTGTCATCCAAAAGTTGTTGTGATCAATAAACTGTGATAATTGAAGGTTCATAATTTTTTTGAAAATCTTTGATGGGAATGGGAGACATGCGATAGGTCTGTAATTTTTAGATTCTGAAGGGTCAAGATTGGATTTTTTTAGTAGGGGTTTGATAATGGCCTTTTTCCAAACTGAAGGGTAGGAGCCTGTGTGGAACATTGAGTTGCAGATGTTGGTAAGGATGGGGCCTATCAAGTCTGGAATAAGTTTTAAAATGGAAGGGGGACAAGGGTCGAGGGGGGATCCTGATTTAATGGAGAGGATTAGCTCTGTTATCTGCTCGGGTGAGACCTGTGGTAAGTTGTGCAGTGAAATTATGTAGATAGAATGTATGTGGTATTTAGTGTGTAGGAATTATGTAGAGTGGGATTATGTGTTATGGAGAGTAATTATGTGGTATGCTAGTCTTTGTTGTGGAGTGGTAACCTCAGGTTTAGTCTTCCTCGTTTCCATAGAAGCTCAACTATGAACTCAGTGAGACAAAAAAAGAAGGAATCACTGAGGAGCACTTGTGGACCTAGTCAGAGGTATGAGCAGGGCCACTGGAATTATGCGACTGTTTGGCTGCACCGATTTTCGCACAATTATACATTTTCCGCATCAGACACATAGTCCATCTGCTCTCTAATCTGCAGATTTGAACAAAAAAAAGCCTTGTTTCTAGCTCAAACGTTATCAAAAATGCAGCGACAAGTGTTACCGCGTGGTGGAAGGCCCTTTGCAAACCTAGAACTTATTGCTAAATGTGGGTGTTAAATTGGTACTAATGGTGTGCAAGCCACTCTTGCTTCCTTCTGCGCCTCTCTTGCCTCTTTCTGCATTTCTGTTGCTTCTTTCTGCACATTTCTTTCTTTTTCTGCACCTCTCTTGCCTCTTTCTGCAAATCTCTTCTACTTTCTGCACCTCTCTTGACTCTTTCTGCACCTCTGTTGCCTCTTTCTGCACCTCACTTGCTTCTTTCTGTACCCCTCTTGCCTCTTTCTGTACCCCTCTTGCCTCTTTCTGCACCCTTCTTCCCTCTTTCTGCATCCCTCTTGTCTCTTTCTGTACCCCTCTTGCCTCTTTGTGCACCTCTCCTACCTCTTTCTGCACCCCTCTTGCCTCTTTCTGCACCTCTGACGGTTCTTTCTGCACTGCTCTTACTTCTTTCTGCACCTCTTTTGGAAATTTCTGTATCCATCTTGCAAATTTCTGTATCCATCTTGCAAATTTCTGTACCCCTCTTTTCTCTTTCTGCACCTTTCCTGCCTGTTTCTGCACCTCTCTTGCCTCGTTCTGCACCTCTGTTGCTTCTTTCAGCAATTCTCTTGACTCTTTCTGCACTTCTCTTGCTTGTTTCTGCACCTCTCTTGCGTCTTTCTGCACCTCTGTTGCATCTTTCTGCACCTCTGTTGCCTCTTTCTGCACCTCCCTTGCTTGTTTCTGCACCCCTCTTGCCTCTTTCTGCACCCCTCTTGCCTCTTTCTGCACCCCTCTTGCCTCTTTCTGCACCCCTCTTGCCTTTTTCTGCAGTTCTCTTGCCTCTTTCTGTACCCCACTTGCCTCTTTCTGCACCTCTGTTGGTTCTTTCTGCACTGCTCTTGCTTCTTTCTGCACCTCTTTTGCAAATTTCTGTATCCCTCTTGCCTCTTTCTGCACCCGTTCCCTCTTTCTGCACCTTTCCTGCATATTTCTGCACCCCTCTTGCCTCCTTCACCCCTCTCCCCTCTTTCTGCACCTCTCTTGCCTCTTTTTGCACCCGTGTTCCCTCTTTCTGCACCTTTCCTGTCTGTTTCTGCACCCTTCGTGCCTCTTTCAGCACCTCTGTTGCTTCTTTCTGCACTTCTCTTCCTTCTTTCTGCACCCCCTCCTGCCTCTTTCTGTACCCCTCTTGCCTCTTTGTGTACCTCTCCTACCAATTTCTGCACCCCTCTTGCCTCTTTTTGCACTTCTGTTTGTTCTTTCTGCACTGCTCTTGCTTCTTTCGGCACCTCTTTTACAAATTTCTGCATCCCTCATGCCACTTTCTGTACCCTCTTCCCTATTTCTCCACCTCTTTTGCTTCTTTCTGCACTGCTCTTGCTTTTTTCTGCACCTCTCGTGCAAATTTCTGTATGCCTCTTACCGCACCCCTTTTCCCTCTTTCTGTACCTTTCTTGCCTGTTTGTGCACCTCTCTTGCCTCTTTCGGGACCTCTGTTGCTTCTTTCTGCACTTCTCTTGCCTCTTTCTGTACCCCTCTTGCCTCTTTAAGCACCTCTGTTGCTTCTTTCTGCACTTCTCTTCCTTCTTTCTGCACCCCTCCTGCCTCTTTCTGTACCCCTCTTGCCTCTTTGTGCACCTATCCTTCCTATTTCTGCACCCCTCTTGCCTCTTTTTGCACCTCTGTTTGTTCTTTCTGCACTGCTCTTGCTTCTTTCTGCACCTCTTTTGCAAATTTCTGCATCCCTCATGCCACTTTCTGCACCCCTCTACCCTATTTCTCCACCTCTATTGCTTCTTTCTACACTGCTCTTGCTTCTTTCTGCACCTCTCATGCAAATTTCTGTATCCCTCTTACCTCTTTCTGCACCCCTTTTCCCTCTTTCTGCACCCCTTTTCCCTCTTTCTGCACCTTTCTTGCCTATTTGTACACCTCTCGCCTCTTTCTGCACCTCTGTTGCTTCTTTCTGCACTTCTCTTGCCTCTTTCTGTACCCCTCTTGCCTCTTTAAGCACCTCTGTTGCTTCTTTCTGCACTTCTCTTGCCTCTTTCTGCACCTCTGACTTAGAGGTAGTTTTAATCCCCCTGCCCTATTATGTACTTGGGCCTTACAGGGGAGGTCATGCCAATCCTATGTGTAAGAAACTGGCTCTATATATACTACACCAAAATGAGGTATAGTGTGTATAGAGTCCAGGTGACCCCAGAGGTAGGCAGAGGTTAAAGTTAGATAGAACCTTACTCTCTATTTGTGGTAGTGTGGTCGAGCAGTAAGGCAGTATCCGAGGACAGTGTTAAGCATTTGATGTACACACTCAGTCAGCAAATGAATTCACACTCTCAAGAACTGAACTGTAGGCCAATTTTTTTTTCTATTAAAAATATACTGTTGTTTTATTTTTAGAACCAAGCAAGCCTGGCACAGGTAAGCATAAAATACTTTACAGTAATAAGTTACTGGATGTAGAACAGTTTGAAAATGCAATAGGAATTGTACTTTGTTTGATTTACAGGGGATGCAGTAGGTTGCAACACTTGGCAAATGCAGTACATTGGAATGAATAGGCCTTTTCAGTAAATCACAGGTAAGTTACTTTTCAAGTTATTTTTCTAACTCAGTGCTGGATACCTAGATTCAGCACTGGGACATTTCCTGCAAACAGGTAAGTAAATACGTTTTGGTTAATCATATGATTTTTAAAGAATATTTTCAGATTTCAAAACTCCACACAGTCGTTTTTTGGGAGAAAAACTGCATTGAAATGAATAGGCTTTTTCTGTAAATTGCAGGTAAGTTACTTTTCAAGTTACTTTTCTAACTCAGTGCTGGATACCTAGATTCAGCACTGGGACATTTCCTGCAAACAGGTAAGCAATTACGTTTTGGTTAATCATATGATTTTTAAAGAATATTCTCAGATTTCAAAACGCCACACTTAGTCGTTTTTTGGAAGAAAAACAGTGCATTGAAATGAATAGGCTTTTTCTGTACATTGCAGGTAAGTTACTTTTTACGTTACTTTTCTAACTCAGTGCTGGATACCTAGATTCAGCACTGGGACATTTCCTGCACACAGGTAAGTAATTACGTTTTGGTTACTTGTATGATTTTTAAAGAATATCTTTAGTTTTCAAAACTCCACACTTAGTTGTTTTTTGGAAGAAAAAGTGTAAATGTTATCCTATGGAGGAAAGTAGGTTATCGGTTCATAGGTAAGTTATCAACTGTGGGAGTTAAGGTTCTGGGGGTTAGACTCAGGGGTCCCCCAGGGTCAGTGAAGCACTTTTGTTACACCCTCAGCGGCACTAGGGCGGCCGGGTGCAGAGTGTTGAGGCCCAATGTTATCCTATGGGGGAATAAGGGGCCTCCGGTTGGTGGCTGCTGGCGAGCAGGCCACAAGGTTGTGGGAGCCAAGCTCCTGGTGTTAGGCTCAGGGCAAAAGGGGATCCTGTTGAACACAAAAAGTGCACCCGTAGGGGCGGCTGGGTGCAGGGTGCTGGTTTGGCGTCGGGTGCCCTGTTGTTTTTAATGGGGATTTCCGGTTTTGGTTTTCAGCTGCAGGCTCGGTCCAGGAAGACTTCCATGAGGAACCAACAGCTGGGCAGGTAAGTTGGAGGGCTCGGGGATGTAGGTGCACCTCGGATTCTGTTCTCCAGAGCGCAGGGTGGCTGGATGCAGGGGTGTCTTTTGAGGTCGGATTTCACCTTACTGGGCCACTCGCGGTTGGGGGGGGTCTCCGTGCAGAGGCTGCAGGCGACGTCGGGGAGTCCTGGAGGGGTCAACCCACGGTGGACTCGGACTCTGGAGCGCTGGGGGACCTCGCTGGGACCGGTGGGCAACTTGGACCGTAGGCGACGGGTGCAGTGGTGGTTCCAGGCGTCGGGTTTCTTTTTCCTCAGCAGGCACGGAGTCTTTCTTTGGGGTTTTTTCTGAACAGAACTGCTGTTCACAGGAGATCCAGTCTTTGTTGAAGGCAGTCAGTCCTCCCAGGGGTTCTGGAGGTCGCTGGCTGCAGGACAAGACGATTTTTGGCGCAGGATCTCTGGAAACTGCAGACGGGCCGGTAGGGCTGGGGCCATGTCAGTTGTTCTCTGCAGTCTCCTCTGCTGGGCATCTTCTTTCGTCCTTTTTCTTCTTAGGTTGTGGGAATCTGAGGAAGCAAGGTTCAGGGTGCCCCCTAAATACTAGATTTAGGGGTGTTACAGGTAGGTAGAGGGCAGGGACCAATGGGCCCCTTCCCTGGGGTGGGTACACCCCCTATTCTGCCACTCTCCAGTGGGAGGGGGCAGGAGTTTGTCCCTGGTTGGTTGGGTCCCCCCATCCTCAAGATGGCGGGGACTTGGAGTTGTGCTTCACCTCGCCTCCCCCACCTGAGGGGTGGAGTTGGCAGAGGTGGGCACACCTCTCTCCCTCACTTTTTTTTCCCGCCGGTTTTCCCGCCCAAAGTGGGGGGGTAGAACCAGTGGGGACCAGTTGCTGAAAGCAGCAAATGGTCTGGGGAGGCCCACAAAGGCGGCATGCCTTTGAAGCACGGGTACTCATTGTACGGCCCGTGGGCCGCCAGCGGCCCGGCAAGCCTTCCTTGGCGGCCCGCGGACCTTGCAGACATCGTACATGTGTTTTTTATTTTTTTATTTTAAAAGAGTGTCAGCAAATACTGCCGGTTGCAGCAGCGCGGACTCCGAGAGACTCTGCTCTATGGGGGCCGGGCAATTCCAGCGCTAGTCAGAGTGGAGATGCAGGGGCGCTAAGAAGAGGTGAAATACAACAAAGCCTCATTAACAAGTAAATGGTCTTTTAACGACCTGTGAAGTACTCGGGTGCGGCTGTGTGTGTGCCCGGGAAGCTGTCTGAGCCCGGGCTGCCACACACACGGGGTGAGGTGACAGAGGATAGCAGGGTGTGAGAGCCGGGTGAGGTGACGGAGGGCAGCAGGGAGTGAGAGCCGGGTGAGGTGACGGAGGGCAGCAGGGAGTGAGAGCCCGGTGAGGTGACGGAGGGCTGCAGGGAGTGAGAGCTGGGTGAGGTGTGCGTTAAGAGCCTGTGATGTGATGTTTCCCGCCAGCCTGTAGTCAGAGGGTTGAGCCAAGGCCAGGGAGCTCAGGCCTGGTCTCCGCTCTCGCAGCACAGCGCACAAATGCTCGCCGCCAGGTTGGCGCTATATATAATTGATGCATGCATACCTACACGGACGGGTGACTGGAGCCAAAAGGGTGCTTTGATCTGACAGCTCGGGGTGAGAGTTAGAATTAAAGCCAGCAACAGATGTGACCCCAGGCCCAGTGGCGGGACACAAACCCCGCGAAGCAGCAAATTCAGAGAGAAAACGAGCTGGCTTTTACATTACACAGAGAGGGGGTAGTGGGGGGGGCTGTCTCTGGGCTGGTGACGGGGACGTGTAGACACAGTATGTGTGCACTGCCTGAGGCACAGAGACAGAAACATACAGAGAGAGACAGAGATAGACAGAGACAGACAGAGACAGGGACAGACTGACAGATGGAGACAGAGCCAGATAGAGACAGAGCCAGATAGAGGCAGAGACAGATAGAGATAGAGGCAGAGACAGGGGCAGACAGAGCTAGATAGAGGCAGAGACAGGGACAGACTGACAGAGGCAGAGACTGACAGAGGCAGAGACTGACAGAGGCAGAGACTGACAGGGGCAGAGACTGACAGGGGCAGAGACTGACAGGGGCAGAGACTGACAGGGGCAGGGACAGACCGAGGCAGGGACAGACCGAGGCAGGGACAGACCGAGGCAGGGACAGACCGAGGCAGGGACAGACCGAGGCAGGGACAGACAGACAGACAGGGACGGATGGACAGACAGACAGACAGGGACAGACAGGGACAGACAGACCGGGACAGACAGACAGACAGACCAGGACAGACAGACAGGGACAGAGACAGACAGGGACAGACAGGGACAGACAGAGACAGAGACAGGGACAGACAGGGACAGACAGAGACAGAGACAGGGACAGACAGAGACAGGGACAGAGACAGGGACAGAGGCAGAGACAGACAGAGGGAGGGAGACAGAGGGAGACAGGGAGGAGGGAGACAGACAGAGGGAGGGAGACAGAGGGAGGGAGACAGAGGGAGGGAGACAGAGGGAGGGAGACAGAGAGAGGGAGACAGGGAGACAGAGAGAGAGGGAGACAGAGAGGGGAGGGAGGGAGAGAGGAGAGAGAGATAGAGGGAGGGAGATAGAGAGAGGGGGAGAGAGAGAGAGAGGGAGGGAGATAGAGAGAGAGAGAGGGAGGGAGATAGAGAGGGAGGGAGAGAGAGAGGGAGAGAGAGAGGGAGGGAGATAGAGAGGGAGGGAGACAGAGAGAGAGGGAGGGAGACAGAGAGAGAGGGAGGGAGACAGAGAGAGAGGGAGGGAGGGAGAGATAGAGAGAGAGAGAGAGAGAGAGGTGTCTGCCGGGTCTGGTGGCTCAGTGGATGAAGGCGTCCGCTGCAGGGGCCTATGTTCAACCTCATGGTCACAGTTTTTTTGTTGCTCTAGCCCCGCCCCCCTCCCCCACTGACCCAGCCCCCACCGGTGCGGCCCTCGGCCACAAACCACACTGTAAATTTGGCCCCCGAGAGAAAGTTTGTGAGTACCCATGCTTTGAAGCTTCCCCCTCGTGAACCCTGCCCATCCTGGGGGAGGAGGCTTGGCACCTCGTCCCAGGATGTGCATTGTTTCAGGCCCCGAGAGCAGCAGGCTCTCGACCCAGGAGTCCAGAAACATGTCTGGTGGTGGCAGCTGAAGCAGCCACTCAGCCTGGACACTAGAGGTGGGTTAGGTTTCAGGGGGCATCTTCTAAGATGCCCTCTGTGTGCATTTTCCATTAAATCCCACACTGGCATCAGTGTGGGTTTAATGTGCTGAGAAGTTTGATACCAAACTTCCCAGTTTTCAGTGCAGCCATTATGGTGCTGTGGCGTTCGTAATGACAAACTCCCAGCACCATATATTCTTAATGGCAGCACTGCACTTACAATGTCTAAGAATGGACTTAGACACTGTAGGGGTACAGGGCTCATGCCCCTGTACCCTCACCACTGGTATAGTGCACCCAGCTAGAGGGGTGACTGACCTATGCCAGGGCAGTGGGTTGTAGGCATGGCACACAGAGGTGTGTGCCTTGTCGACTCTTCACTTTGTTCTGCACCAAAACACGCAGCCTGCAAAGGCAGTGTGTGTATGTAAAGGTACAGGGCCTCTAAGGGTGGCACAATAAGTGCTGCAGCCCTTAGAGGTCTTCCCTGGTCACAGTGCCCTGGGTACCTGTGGTACCTTTTACCAGGGGCTGACCTGTGGCCAGAGATGCCAATTGGGTACAGTTTTGGGGAAAGAACACAGGCCCTGGGAACTTGATTGATTGGCAGGGACCCAGGGCACATCAAGTCAAAGTGCATCAGTGGTCTGGCAAAAAGTGGGGGGGGTTACTGCAACAGAAACCCACTTCCTTACAACAGGGGTACCCCAACCCATAGTGTACCCTAGTATGTAGGTGTTTTCACTGTATTCTAAGTGTCTTTTAGCATAGCACTGGCTCAGGGCCTGGTTAGTCAGTCAGTTACCACCAGTACCAGTCAGCAAAAAGTTGATGGCACAGGATGACTTTGCAACAAGGCCTCTTTCTGCACCTCTGTTGGGTCTTTCTGCATATCTCTTGCTTCTTTCTGCACTTTTCTTCGTCTTTTTGGAGTTCGGTTGCCTCTTTCTGCATTTCTCTTGCTTCTTTCTGCGCCTTTCTTCCTCTTTCTGCACATGTCCTACCTCTGTAGGCATAGTTGGAAATTAGCATTTAAAAAACCTTTGAAATTCACTGAAAAAACCATAGGTTTCAGGGACGTTATAGTTAGGTGGACATTTCACTCGTACAAAACCAGAGAAATTTGGCCGTTCTAGTTAGTTGAGCTAACTATAACTCGCGCCCCCGCAATGCACTGCTGATGATGTCACATATTACATCACTCATGACATGGTCAGTGACATCACTCATGACATCACTGATGACATCTCAAATGACATCACTGATGAGATCATCCACGTGATAATCTGATGCACCTCCTCACACCCTAATATAACCTTTGATACACCCACTCTAAAATACAGACTGCCATTCTCGAAACCATAGACACACCAATACCAGTTACTACATACCCACTCACTGATTCATAGGTCTACACACACATCTACTCCCTCATCCATACAGTCACTCATAAATACAGCTACTATCATATGTTCTCATACACCCATACAGACACTCACACACCGCCACTCTCCCATAGTTACACAGCTAGTCAATAATGCAAAGAATCAATCACACTCCCATTTACTCACCTACACAGTTATACAAACACCACCTCACTTATTTATACAGATACTAACACATACTTACTCTCTTATACAATCACTAACACAAGGACACACTCATCCATACAGCTACTCTCACAATCACTCACTCTCACATATAATCATTTATATACTCCAACACTCACATATACTGCCTTTCACATATGTAGTTACTCACAGATGTACCACTGAGACATCCATTCACTCACCAACACAGCTATACACACGCTCACCCACCCATATAGCCCCTCACAGATTCACTCTTGAACCCATACACCCAGTGAATCACCCACTCACACATCCATGCAGGGAGTCACACACACCCTGCCCACCTACACAGACTCTGACACACCCATTCAGGTACTCAGACAACCAATCAAAAACCGATATATAGATACTCATGTAGCTACTCACCAACCCAAGCAGCCACTTACACACCAACTGACAGACTGATACATACATTCATACAGATTAGTCAGTCACCCATATGTTAGTAAGACACGTTTAATCACTCACTTATACAGTCAGACATGCACCTATTAAATCATCCATTCAGACACTCATATACCCACTCATTCTTCAATACACCTTAGCATATATATGTATAAAACATATTTAAACTCTTTAGAAACACTCAGTCACTGGATGATGTCATCAGTGATGTCATTTGAGATGTCATCAGTGATGTCACTGACCATGTCATGAGTGATGTAATATGTGACATCATCAGCAGTGCATTGCGGGGCGCGAGTTATAGTTAGCTCAACTAACTATAACGGCCAAATTTCTCTGGTTTTGTACGAGTGAAATGTCCAACTAACTATAACGTCCCTGAAACCTATGTTTTTTTCAGTGAATATATATATATATATATATATATATATATATATATATATATATATATATATATATATATATATATATATATATATATATATTTTGGAGAATTGGTCCGGAGGTTGCAGTATTTTAACAGTTTAAATTAAAATATCATGCACTGAGGTGTTTTAATGGACATTTTATTGCCACAGATTCAACAGAACCCACTGGGGTAATACAGCGCTCGATATATAACTACAGGTACCAGCATGCCATGCACTAAGCCCACCTGGGTAAATTATCAAGCGTATGCGTTATAAAGTGCTTGGAGCAGCATTTTCTGTTGACTGTGACTTTTCCTCTGATGAAGAAGCCTTTGGCTTTGAAACGCGTAAGGAATGAATCTACTCTGAACTGGGCATTTTGGTTTTAATAAATACATGGCGTGACAACCATCCTGCTGAAGGCGAGTTCTCATTTCAGGGCAAGCTTGGCGATGGATGTATATATATATATATATATATATATATATATATATATATATATACACATACACATACATACACACATATATATATATATATGTGTATATATATATATATGTATATATATTTTGGAGAATGGGTCCGGAGGTTGCAGTATTTTAACAGTTTAAATGAAAACATCATGCATCTGAAAGAGACTATTAGTTATAGATTCCTTACCTTAGAATTACCCCCAGGCGTCAGACTGGATCCGGAGAAATTTTTTCGTAGCAGTACTCCTGCGCGTCGAAAGGTGGTGTCGGTCGACTCCACGGTCGTGGTCGCCGGGATGACGTCGCGGTATCTACTTAGACGCCGCCCTTGCGCGCTGACATCAGTTCTTTCTTTTACCGCGTCAGCCAGCACAGATCCAGAGAGAGCGGTACCTCCAGTCACTTTTTGACTGATCTTTTTCGACTTTTGTCGACTTCTATTTTTGAGTCGCTTGACTCCTGGTGCACTAGGGATGCCACGTAAGACCGGCTTCAAGGCTTGCGACTCCTGTCGCAAACTGATGTCGGTCACGGACCCGCACCTGGTGTGCCTTTGGTGTCTGGAGCGCGACCACGACCTGAAGTCGTGCTCCAACTGTCGGGCCATGAACCCGAAGTCTTTGCGGGAGCGGTCCCGAAAGCTTCTCGAGGCCCGGCAGTCCGCTCCACGCCGCTCGAGGTCACAGTCGAGAGGGAGGTCGCGGAGTCATCCCCACCTCTCTTCGTCGAAGTCTTCGGGTAAGTCGAAGCACAAGAAGAAGGCGAAGAAGCATCGTCGCTCTTCGCGTTCTCCCCATCTTCGGCCGACGCGACGCGGGAGGCGGATGGTGCTCGGCCTGCAATTCCGCCTGCGGAGCCAGCTGGGTCGGCTCCGAGCTTCCCGCCCTTTCCGGGAGCCGGAGAGACCCCTGCCCAACTTCGTAGCTTTTACAAAGCTCTCCACTCCATCTTTGGGCAGCCTTTCTCCGCCGGCTCGCCTTCGGGCCCTGTGGACTTGGTTGGGGGCTCTAGGCCTTCAAACCCGGCGCCAAAGGGCCCCCAAGGATCCAGGCCTGGATCCGGATCGGTGCCGGTCGACCTCACGACACCTCCTCTAGTGCCGCTTCTGATGCAGACACCTCCGCCGCTTGTTGTGTCCCCAGCCGACGTCAACCCCGGCCTCCCCCTCGATACGGATACGGACACGGAGCCAGACCGACGTCGCCCGACGCCGGATCCGACGCCGATGGGTACTTTTGTGCCCCTGTTCTATCCTGGAGTTCCCTATCGCCCTGAGTGACAACCAGGTGAGGATCAGGAGGACTGGCAGGGGTCTGTGGACCTTCTTGCAGACCAGTTAGACGAACCGGACTGGAGAGAGGTGTTTGGTGAAGCCAGTGGTCTGGACACCTCACCAGCCCTTGGTATGCTACTCCCCCTACCGAGGCTACAGAGGAGGGAGCCTCTTACGCAGTGGTGTTGCGTAGGGCGGCCGAGGCCTTAAACCTCGAGCTTCCAACGGTGGCAGTCAGGACTAACCTCCTGACAGAGGTGCTTCAACCGGCAGCAGCCTCTTCGGAGCCCCTGCTGCAGTTCAATGAGGCCCTCACGGACATCCTTCTGGGTGCCTGGTCCAGGCCCAGCACAGGGGCTCCTGTGGATAGGATGATTGCTCGCCCAGCTCCGGGCTACCCCATTTTCCTCTCCCAACACCTTACCCCTGAGAGCTTGGTGATCCAAGCCTCTACTTCCAAGGGCGCATTCCCTACTGCTCCTAGATAGGGAATCCAAAAAGCTGGACCATCTTGGGAAGAAGTTTTCTTCCGCCAACTTGGGACTGCGGTCGGTGAACACCGCATGTCTGTTGGGCCGATACACCCACTCTGTGTGGGATTCGGTTGCGCAGGTGCTGCCTCAGTGCCCGGAGGAGGCCCGGGCCGTTCTCTCCCATGCCGTTGCCGAGGGGAGAGATGCAGCCAAGTTCACCATTCGGTGTGGGCTGGACACCGCCGACTCGCTGGGCAGGACGATTTCTGCGTCTGTAGCCTTGAGACGCTACGCCTGGCTGAGATCGACTGGCTTTTCGAGCGATGTCCAATCTACACTTTTGGACATGCCCTTTGATGGCCGTCGCCTGTTTGGCGACAAAGCGGACAGCGCACTCGAGCGCTTCAAGGACTCTAGGGCTACGGCCAGATCCTTGGGCCTCGCTCCCACCCGTCCTGCGCAGTCTGCTTTTCGTCCCTTTCGTGGCTACAGAAGGGGTGCCCCACCATGTTCTGCCCAGGGCCACAGGCCGGCGCAAACTGTTCAGCCTCTGCGAGGTCCGGGGACGTGGGACCCAGCGTCATGGGTCAGGGGCCAGCGGGCGGGCCAGTCCACCAGTGCCCCCTCTGCAGCAGCCTCCAAACCCTCCTAGTCCGACCCTTCAGGGCCACCAGTTGCCAGTGGGTGGCAGGATTCACCATCATCTCCCCCACTGGCAAAACATCACATCGGACAGGTGGATTTTGCAGATAGTCCGAAGGGGCTACTCCTTCCCCTTCAAGACTACCCCTCCATCCATGCCACCTCAATTCCATCGCATGTCGGAGGATCACTTGGCCCTTCTCTGCCAGGAAGTTACGGCTCTCTTGGCCAAGGGAGCCATAGAGCGCGTCCCTGTGCCAGAAGTAGGTCGTGGTTGTTACTCCCACTACTTTCTGGTACCCAAGAAGGACAAAGGCCTGCGTCCTATCTTAGACTTCAGGGATGTCAACTGTTTCCTCCGGAAGGAGAAGTTCAAGATGTTGACCTTGGCTCAGGTTCTGTCTGCTCTCGACCCTGGAGACTGGATGGTAGCGTTGGACTTGCAGGACGCCTATTTCCACATTCCCGTCCTGCCAGCCCACAGGCGTTACCTACGGTTCACGGTGGGCCACGAGCACTTTCAGTTTACCGTGCTCCCCTTTGGCCTTACCAGCGCCCCTCGGGTGTTCACGAAAGTGATGGCGGTGGTCGAAGCTCATCTGCGCAGATCAGGGGTTCCAGTCTTCCCCTATCTCGACGACTGGCTGTTGAAGGCGGGCTCACCCCAGGCTCTCATCACCCACCGCCCACCTCCAGACTACGGCAGACCTCCTGCATTCGCTGGGGTTCTCTATCAACGTGCCGAAGTCACACCCGAGTCGCTCTCAGAAGCTCCTCTTCATCGGAGCTGTTCTGAACACGGCGCAGTTTCGGGCCTATCCTCCCGAGCAGCGAGTCCGGGATATTCGGGCTATGATTCCGATCTTTCAGCCTCTGTCCCGGGTTTCGGTCAGAATGACCCTGCGGCTGCTGGGCCTCATGGCCTCCTGCATCCTGCTGGTGGATCATGCCAGGTGGCATATGCGGGCTCTGCAGTGGGACCTGAAGTTCCAGTGGGCATAGCATCAGGGGAATCTTTCTGATTGCGTCCAGATCTCGGAGGGCCCTGCACGCCAATTGCAGTGGTGGCTAACGAACCAGGATTGGGTCAACGGCAGATCCCTCTCCCTTCCCCAACCAGATTTCACAGTGGTGACCGATGCATCGCTTCTGGGATGGGGCGGCAACATGGGGGAGGCGGAGATCAGAGGCCTCTGGTCTCCGGCGGCGTCATAGCTCCACATCAACCTTCTGGAGCTCCGGGCGATTCGTCTTGCACTCAAAGCATTCCTTCCCTCTGTCCGGGGAAGAGTAGTGCAGGTGTTCACGGACAACACAACCGTCATGTGGTACTGCAACAAACAGGGCGGGTGGGGTCTTGGACCCTATGTCAAGAGGCTCTTCGCATCTGGACATGGCTGGAACATCAGGGCATATCCCTGGTTGTTCAACACCTGGCAGGTTCACTGAACGCCAGGGCGGACGAACTCAGCCGCAGGTGCATGATGGATCACAAATGGCGTCTTCACTCGGAGGTGGTGCAAGGTTTCTTTCAGCAGCGGGGAGAGCCTTGGTTAGATTTATTCACCACCGAAGAGAACGTGCAATGTCAGCAGTTCTGCGCGTTGGAATTTCCAAGGCGGCACTCGCTCGGTGACGCTTTTCGTCGCGAGTGGAGTTGCGGTCTTCTGTACGCTTTTCTGCCTATACCACTTCTGCCCAGAGTGCTGAAGAAGATCAAGCATGACCGGGCCCAAGTCATTCTTGTGGCTCCGGAATGGGCACGAAGAGTCTGGTATCCCGAGCTGTTACATCTGGCCAAGGATCCTCCGATCCGACTGCCTCTTCGGGAGGATCTTCTGTCGCAGCAGCAGGGGACGGTCCTCCACCCGAACCTGTCCAGCCTCCACCTCCTTGCGTGGAGATTTAGCGGCGACAGTTGACAGCCTTTGAACTTCCTCCCGAAGTCTGTAATGTTATCTTGGCAGCCAGGCGTCCCTCCACTAAGACGGTATACGCCTGTAGATGGAACAAATTCGTGGCATGGTGCACAGCAATGGCTGTGGATCCCCTCTTTCTGAGGTTCTTTTGTTCCTCCTTTCTTTGGCCCAGCAGGGCTCTGATCTGGGCACACTTAAGGGCTATCTCTCAGCCATCTCAGCCTTTCTTCGGCTACCTGATCAGCCTTCTCTTTTAAAGTCCCCTATTGTAAATTGATTTCTTAGAGGCATTACTCACCTCTTTCCTCCTATTCCATTTGTAATGCCTCAGTGGGACTTGAATCTTGTTCTAACATACCTTATGTGCGCTCCTTTTGAACCACTGCATAACTGTCCTCTCAGGCTTCTAACTTTGAAAACTGCCTTTCTGGTGGCCATCACCTCTGCTCGCAGGGTGAGTGAGCTTCAGGCTCTATCCTCTAAGCCTCTTTTTCTCGCTGTTCATCCAGACAAGGTTGTCCTAAGAACCAGACCTTCCTTTCTTCCCAAAGTGGTTACTTCTTTCCACATTGGTCAAACCATCACTTTGCCCATCTTCTTTCCGCCTCCACATCCTTCAAAAGAGGAAGAGAGGCTCCACGGTCTGGATCCAAAACGTGCGCTATCTTTTTATCTGGATCGCTCAAGACAATTCCGGGTGGATGACCAACTCTTTGTTGGCTATGTGGGTGCCAAGAAAGGTCGGGCCGTGCAAAAACGGACCATTCGGTGGGTCGTTCTTTGCATTAAGATCTGTTACTCTTTGGCAAAGAAGGAGCCTCCAGTAGGACTGCGCGCCCATTCCACCAGGGCGACGGCAGCCACTACTGCTTTGGGACGTGGAGTCCCCCTTCATGACATCTGCCAGGCTGCCACGTGGGCATCACTGCACTCGTTTACCAAACACTACTGACTGGATTCTCAAGTCCGGAGAGACGGCTTCTTTGGCCGTTCTGTTCTCCAGTACTTCCTGGTGTGAACTTACTTCGCAGACCCACCTCCGGGGTTGGTATTGCTGGGGTATCTATTCTAAGGTAAGGAATCTATAACTAATAGTCTCTTTCAGATGAACAAGTTACTTACCTTCAGTAACGATATATCTGTGAGAGACATATATTAGTTATAGATTCCTTACCGCCCCACCCATCCTCCCCTTTCTTCGAACTGACTTTTAGGGTTAAGGACTTCCTTTCAGGGCCCTAGTTTTGTGCACCAGTGGTCAGTGTCTTGCATGGCTCTGCGCTTCTGGTGTGGAAAGTCGTGTACAGAACTGACGTCAGCGTGCGAGGGCGGCGTCTAAGTAGATAACGCGACGTCATCCCGGTGACCACAATGCCGACGACGAACGTGGAGTCGACCGAAGCCACCTTTCAACGCGCAGGGGTACTGCTCCGAAAAAATTTCTCCGGATCCAGTCTGACACCTGGAGGTAATTCTAAGGTAAGGAATCTATAACTAATATATGTCTCTTACAGATATATCGTTACCGAAGGTAAGTAACTTGTTCTGTGGGAACATTCAAAAAGTGCAAACGAAATCAGCACTAAGCCCTGATTGGACTTCAGAAATAAGGACAGAAAATGGAACTATACCGCCCACAATGCATCTGGATATAAATGAGGCACGCAAATGGAATCATCAATTGACGCCACTTAAAAAAGACATGACGTCGAAACGCGTTGTGGTGCTTTGCCTGAAATATGCTGTTTTGAATAAATGCTGCTAATGGTGAACCTCCGGTAGTGCAGGGTCTCCATTTGTGAAACCAATTGTAAGGGGGTTTGTGGTCTTTTACCCCAAACACTACACCAGCAGTAGTGCGTGCTGCTTCCCAGACCACTTTGCTTTTCAAATACCAATAAGCAGCGGCGCTCGGTGTTGGACATTATGAAAGAAGAATGGAGCTAGTGAGGAGATACGAATCTCCAGCGCTGGTACTATACCCTGGAAGATGGAGAAACAAATCCACACCTCCTAGGCGCCTTGCGTGACTCCAGCCTTATAGGACAGGTTCGTCAAAGGGAAAATGGCGAATACCTGTCCTTTGAGTAATAACACCGATGCGACCCGGAATGTTTGGAGCAGGGGTGCGGAGGTTGCAGTAATTTAACAGTTTAAATGGAAATATCATGCTGTGGGAACATTCAAAAGCTGCAAAAGAAATCAGCCCTAGGCCCTGATTGGACTTAAGAAATGAGGCCAGACTATGGAACTATAGCGCCCACAATGCATCTGGACAGAAATGAGGCATGGCAAATGGAATCAAGTGGCACCACTTGAAAAAGACAGGATGTTGAAACCCTGTTTTGAATAAATGATGCTAATGGTGATCCTCCGGGAGTGCAGCGCCTCTATATAGATATAGTTGCAGTTGCACCTGGACTGGCACATCAAGGCACAATTGTAATACCAAGGAGACCTTCTCAGGGGTTTGCAAGCACACCCAAAAAAAGGGAAATCCTAGAGTCTCATACCAAAAATCCATGCCATCCTAGCGAGGGAACCCCTGTCGTCCCTCTTTTGTTGGGCTTGGGGATGTTTTAGAAAGGTTGTCCTTGGATTGTCCCTCAAGGCACAGTGGTAATCCCTAGAATTACCTACCCAGAGTTTGGTGGTAGCATGTGGTGATAGAGTTCATATATAGTTCACAGAAAGTGGTGTACTTCATGTGTTTGAATCTACATAGTTCATTCTGCAAAGCATGATGAAGTTTACTAGAAAGGCTCTCCAGAATTTAGAGACCAGAGAATGCAGGGAACTGATGATGTGTCAGATGCAACAGGGAAATCCTGCCTGCCACCAGAGACAACAAGCCACTGCACACCTAGCAGATGTAGCAATCATTGTGTGGGGCAGAATAGGACAAATCAGTATACCTGCAGGCAGTTGGGATTATGGTCGACACAGAGAAATACACAGGAGTGGAGTAGCCATTTCTGAAATAGCCAGAGGAGAGGTTGGATTCATCTACAGTAGGTGATTCAACGGGGATTCCTGCGGAAAGGAGAGCAGAGGGCTACTCTGACCACCACTGATGGGGAGGTAGAGCAAACTGGGGGTCTAGGGGGCAAAGTATCATGTAATGCTCTTATAGGCACACCTTTAGGCTGGGCAGAGACTTTGGAGCATGCACTATTGTTACGTACCGGAGATTTGCTGCAAAATGAAAGTCTGCCACTAAATAGACTAAAGATGAGGTTGAGTTGTTTTCTTCTAGAGGTATAAATGGGCTTCCCAGGAATCCTGATTGCTCTCATTAGGGTTCTTGAGGTACTGGAATCCTGTATCATATTATTTTGGTAAGGTAGCTCCTCCTCATCATAGAACGCAAAATAAAGGTTTCATCAGTGCAGCGAGTGTTTATTCATCAGCTGAACTTAACTGAAACAGTACTGCATTCTCTCACTGGGCAAACAGCAATAGGTTGTCCTCCAATCTGTGGCTCCAGTAATCTCTTAAGGTGCCCCTGGGTTCCAGGGTACAGCTCGCCGCCTTTATTAAGACTGGCAAGGTAAACCCATTTACTCCGTGGTATTTCCCACCCATCCTGCATTCATTTCCTATGGGATAGGATGTGGGAAAGTTACCCACCCCAGCATGGTACTCTGGCACTTCGAAACAAGTAAAATAAGCCTTTTTATTATGTATCCAGTTCACTAGTTTACCAGCATACCCTGGCTGTTTAAGTCAAATATGTCATGGACTGTCACCAGCTGAGACACTGAACTCAGTCTTAACATGAAAGCATGGTCCACAACCCAGGTTTTAAATCTGGTTTCTGTTTTATTGGTCTTACCTTTAATGTCACACTTCTCTACTGAAATCAAAAGACTGCTTTCAACCTAAATCCTTGGGCATGCCTTTTAAGAATGATTTGGTTGTGTTAAACACATAGTTCACACTGAGAGACGCCACTGGAAGAACTGGGCACAGGGTAAGGCCTGTGAAACAGTGGTAGGAGGTGAGGTGGCATGGTCTTCATAAAGGAATCAGGGTTACACACTGGTTGAGATGATAACATTTGGAACAGAACCCTTTGAGCAACAAATAGGAAGTGTCTGTGAAATATCAATTGG
Source organism: Calotriton arnoldi (assembly GCA_963921515.1). Taxonomy (NCBI): domain Eukaryota; kingdom Metazoa; phylum Chordata; class Amphibia; order Caudata; family Salamandridae; genus Calotriton; species Calotriton arnoldi. The sequence continues at coordinate 24,867 of CAWUFW010004644.1, forward strand.
GATCCCTCACCCTTTAACACACATGGTTAATAGGAAGGGCTATTCATTGTACTAAATGTGATGTGCAGCAAGATGCTACAAACACAGAGGAGGTGTGTGATGGAACAAAGCACGCTGGGTTAATTTAGGTCTGGCCTCTCCATTCCTACAGGTAGAGGAAATGGGTAGAACAAAGATCATTATAAGCAGGCCCTAGCAGTGTTCTGCCCTCTGCTGGTATACACAGCAGAGGAAATGGTTACGTTTCACGGATTGCTTGACACCTAGAGCAGGTGGCCTGTACAGTCATTGAAGTTAAGACACTGTGTAGTAAATGCTGAGGCTTTTGTAGTAAATAATCTTCTTTATTTAAGGTTCAGGTGCATAGTGAAGTGGAGCGGTGCTCTTAGTAAGATCCTAGGCAAGAGTGACCCCACATTCTAACATTCTCCCTTATATACACATTCCAAGTGATGTCAACCTATTCCATACATGAATATTCCACATTAACCAAGAATGCATGTTACTACACATCCCCTTTCCTAATAAAAACAAATGAGAAAACAAACAAATAAAAGTTACAGAGGTCTACTGAGGACAGAAACGTCTTAAAAAATAAAGAGTGACTATTTACACACAAAATCATGTAAAGCTTTAGGAGTAACAATACGTCTTCCATACCTCGTGGAGACAGGTATACAATCTTGTTTGCACACTTGTTCAGACTCGCTAGAAGTAGTCGGAATGTCATGAACGGCAGGTTCATGCACACCTTTTGAAACTGGGTCAATGTTTGAGTCACTAGGTGTAACTCCTTGTTCTTGTTCCACATCCAAACCAGGAACAACATGTGAAGTATTTGGTGTAATATCACGTTCAGTCGCCAACTCTGAACCGCTGCTAGGGCATAACCACAGGTAATCATCACCCATTCCCCTTTCTTTGGAAACTTTGTCAAACGAAGAATGTGGTTGTCGAGCGACTGCAACGCGACTCATGTGATGGACACTGCCATCATCCAACATTATAGTATTACACATGACTTTGGAGATAGTTCTTGGTTCGGAAAAACGAGGTTGTAACTTTCCAACCATCTTTGCACTTTTGATTCTTACCAATCGACCAGTCTTCAAGGTTACATTCTTGGTACCATGTTTAGTGTCAAAATATGCTTTGTTTTTGTTTTGAGAATTAGAAATGCATTCTCTGACTTTCGTGCTGTCCCAAACATATTTTCTACTCCTGCCCATCCAACTGGGATTGATTTTACAGTAAGGAAACCTCCCTCTCATAAGACCAAAGGGACTCTCACCACACGTGTCATGAACAGTGATCCTATACGACCACACAAGTTTGTCTAGTTCAACATCCCAATTCTTCATCTCTTTGTTAGCTAGTTGTAAAACACCTTTTATAACTCTGTTGACTCTTTCTACTACAGAATTGCCCCTGGGATGATAGAGGGCAGCAAATCTTTGTTTTATACCTGTAGTCTGCATGAACATTTTCATGTCATCAGATTTGAATTGCACACCGTTGTCGGTCAGAATAGAAGCAGGTAAGCCTTCTCTAATAAAACATTCATCCAGAAATCGAATTACAGCTGAAGTGTTAATGTGTTCTAAGACCTTAACTTCAATCCACCTTGAAAATAGGTCGACTAACACTAAAACATATTTACATAAACCATCCTGCCAGGTTATCGGTCCCATAATGTCCAAAGCCAAATCTTCCCAAGGTAATTTGGGACACCATAAAGAAGACATAGGTGGGTTGAGTGTCTTCTGACTTTTGTCAGCACATTCACAACTCACACACTCACGTACTAGTCGTTCAATCTCCAAATCCACCTTGGGCCACCAATACAATGCTTTAATATTTTTCTTCGTTCTTGAAACTCCTGGATGACCATCGTGTCCAATATTGATGATTTTCTGTCGCATTCCTTTGGGAGGAATGAATCTTTAACCACGACACAAACTCTCCATCAATACTTAATTCATCTCTCACCTCCCAGAATGCTCTAATTTGGGGATCAGCTTTACATTCATTGGACCAACCATTAGAAATTTTGTCTTTCACAACCTTGAGTAATTCATCTTTTGCAGCTTCTTGTTCCCATTCATCCATGCGTAAACCACATGATTCGGCGAAAATTCCAGCAACGCAAAAATCATTCCACATACTATGATCAACCTCTCTAAGCGGTAAGGACATTCTGCTCAGAAAATCAGCGATGACGTTTTTGACTCCAGGTACATACTGCACCTCATATACAAAATCTTGGAGCCTCATAGACAACCTGGCTATCCTGGCTGAGGCTCTGCACAAACCTTCTGTAGTGAGTAGCTTTGTCAAAGGTTTGTGATCTGAACGGAGAATAAACTTTTTGCCCCAAATAAACTTCCTAAAGTGCTCTATTGCCCATACACACGCCAAAGTTTCTCGTTCGATTACTGAGTACTTCTCCTCACAAGGTGACAGAGAACGTGAAGCAAATGCTATCACGACCTCTACACCCTGTTCTGTTAATTGTGAGAGAACGCCTCCCAGGCCCGTGCCACTTGCATCAGTGGTAACAAAGGTATCGCAACCGGGTCAAAACCTTGTAAAGTAGGTGCATTGGTGATGGCAGTTTTTATATCTTGAAATGCACTCTGGCAACCAGCACTCCAAACAAATGGGGTTTTGTTTTTCATTAATTGACGCATTTCATAAGTTTTCTGTGAAAATTGATTGACAAACTTAGAGTAAAACTCAGCTAAACCCAGAAAAGACCTGAGTTCATCCTTGGACTTAGGTGCAGGTGAATTAACAATGGCATCAACTAATTTAGCTTTGGGTTTGATTCCTGCATCACAGATCTCATGCCCTAAGTATGTAACTTTTGTTTCAGCAAATTTACATTTGCTCCCTTCCGCAACCAAACCATTGACCTCTAAGATCTTAAGAACCTCCCTTAATGTTGAATCATGATGAGACTTACTTTTCCCCATCACCAAAATATCATCTTGAAAGAAGATGACCTCAGGAATATGACTAAACAAATTAGACATCAACCTTTGGAAAACCGCAGCCGCTGATGCTAATCCAAACGGCATGCGTTTAAATCTAAAACAACCAAAGGGAGTGCAAAATGTGGTCAAATGTCTGCTTTCAGGGTCTAGGACCACCTGATGATATGCGGAAGATAGATCTAATGTAGAGAACCATTTGGCGTTACGTGTAAGAGACAACATCTCATCAATTCTAGGGAGGGAAATTGATCCACTAGAATGTTGTTATTTAAGTATCTCAAATCAACACATAAACGGGCCTTTCCATTGGCCTTGCGGGCTACGACCAATGGAGAAACCCATTCAGCCGCTTCAACAGTTTCAATTACATTGTTTTCTAGCAATTTGTCTAATTCAAGTTTAACTTCTTTTCTAACAATAAACGGTATGTTGCGTGCTTTGTGTATTTTTGGAACGGCACCTTTCTTCAAAAGAATTCTATGAGTGAATCCTTTAAGCTTGCCCATTTGACCAGAAAAAACAGTGGAAAACTCTTCTAGTACCCAGTTCAGTTCAATAAACTTTATTCGGTTTTTGTTTAAAAAACCATAAAAGTTACATAGATACAGTACATATGAACAACAAATTAAAACATATCAAACTCCGCTACCACACAAAAAATCATCTAAAAGCATGTCTGGATTAATAGACTCTACGTGTCCATAAAATGCCTGGAATTCATAGATGCCTTTAAAAACCCTGCAATAAAAATAATACATTCATCCTTCAATAATTGTAAATACATTAGTGCTGGTCTAACCTGATTAAAATTCAATTTCTTTAAAATAGGATTAAAAAATGCCTCCTGGGGACTTCATATAGTTTACAAAAAAACATAAAGTGCAGCAGGTCCTGAGGAGACTTTCCGTTGCAGCCACAGGGAGCTAGCACTTGACCTCTGGAAGCCCCTTTGGGTCTTGCTAACAGGAGATGGAAGAGATTCATCCGGAACCTAGTTAAAAGAAATTTTTCATGTGTCGTCAGGGACCCCATGAGGTATGGTTCAGTCAATGGTGTCGATTTAAGTAATAAATATGCCCGAACACTAGGTTTCCGAGCCTCTTCTGCTTCCCGATCAGCTTGCCTTCTGCTCAAAAAAGCTGCCTTAGTTATTTCCACGTCCTTTCTAACAATAACGTCTGGTTTAAAGAATAAAACTCCCCGCCCAATCCATTCAAATCCTCTTTTAATATAATTAAGCCAGGGGATACGAGCCACATTATCTAGGGACAGGCATTCTCTTAAGATCAAGTGAGTGAGGGTTAAATCTTCATTTAACCAACACGTTAGCCAAAAAATCAAAGGACGCAAGGCAATAGTGTCACTTAGGTAGGAGACCCCCAATTCCTCATGTACCACCAAGTTCGAGGTTCCTTGCGGGACACATAATAACCTTTTAGAAACCCATTTTCCACGACCTGGAGGGGTTCCACTACCGTGTATCCCCAGATCTCACTGCCATAAGTTGCTATAGCTAAGCTTTTTGCTTGGTACACTTGAAGCATAGCTCCTGTCGGTTTCTTTCCCACTTTAGAGGCAAAGTTAAAAATTGCAGCATTGACCCGCGCCAGTTCCCCTTTTTTCTTTTAATTAAGGGGTCCCACCTGAGTTGATCATCAAATAAGACCCCTAAATAAGAGAAAACATTTGTGCGTGGGATCTTGTCGTTACCAGTTCTAAACAAAAGTTCCTCTTCATATTTTTCCCTACCTTCATGACATAGGACTTTGAATTATTAATGGTCAGGTCCCGGTCTGTCATGAATTTAGAGAATGCAGTTAAAAGGGATTGTAGGCCCAATTCAGTTCTGGATATTAGGACGGCGTCATCCGCGTAGAGCAAAACGGGAATGCCCCGCTGTCCTACATAAGGAAAATCTGCTCCAGTTGCCCTCAGCTCGCTCTCTAATTCATTAATATAAAAGTTAAATAAAAAAGGTGCCAAGATACAACCCATTTTTTTGTGTTTTCACTGTCACAAGAAATAGGAACCTGCTCCTTGCTATTAGGATCAAGGATGATATTCAGATTCTTCAGATCCTTCCAACCTAGAACTGACGGTCCTTCTTTAGAGACATATAATTTACCTGTAGAGTGTCTACCTTTGAACCGAAAAAACTAGTACTCTGAAACCTAGGATATCAATCCTTTCTCCTGTGTAGCTTTCAGGTGCAATATCACTAGATTCCAACCCACTACCAATACAGGAAATGAACAACTCCTCCCAAACCTGTTTGGAAATGATTGTGTAAGGAGAACCTGAATCAGCAGCTAACTGAACGAGAACACCACCTAAGGAAACTTGACAAATGGGTTTAGAGGAACATGAATCAGAAATATTCAGTACAACATTTTTTTTTTTGTTGAAATGTGTTTGTATCTCATCATCTCCAGACGTAGAGTCACTGTAATGTTCAGTATCTTGAACACAAGCTACTTTACCATTATATTTTTTGTAGGTTTTCCTTCTGCAAGCCTTAGCAAAGTGACCAACAATGCCACACTCAAGACATTTTGAAGATCTTGTAACACACGAGATTTCCCATTTTCTTTTGTTCAAATTTCTCTTTTTTTTTTCCTTCTATTTTAAGATCTCTGTTGCCCTTGTGACTCAATTTTCCTTCAGAGATCTTATTTACAACTTCAACATCCTTCTTATTATGAGATAACGTAGCTTTAGCACATCGTTCTGATAATTCAGCTTTCTTAACGATGGCAATAATGTCTTTAAGGTTACCTTCGCCTTCAACCCATAACTTATCCTGCAAGTTCTTATTTTTTGTATGCATGACAATTTGATCCCTGACCAATTCGTCATGTAACTGAGCAAACTTACACCTGCTAGCAATTTTTTTAAAGAAGAAACGTATTCTTCAATACTCTCGTGTTTTTCTTGCTTCCTCTGAAAGAAACTATGTCTAGTTACAGCTATGCATACCGTAGGAGAAAAATGATCATCTAAATCTAAGATTGCAGCTTTAAACACATCAATGTCTCCCCCAGCCCTTTCATGCTTTTGTAGTTCATTGTACACCCGCAAGCCTTCGGGACCTAGACAATACATGAGTACTCTTTTTTTTCTTTCTGGAGAAAAAGTTCCGCTAGAATCCTCCATGTTTGCAATGTAATTTAAAAAGTACTCCTTCCAGTCTAACCACGCCACTGGTGGTTCTCCTGGTACCGCTAAAAATTCTCTCGGGGTATTAATGTGCATGGTAGATGCAGCAGCCACAAGGTCACTTGATGTTGTACTAGTGCCAATTGTTGTAGACATGACTTGGACATAATAAAATGTCAACCGTAAAACAAAAGCACACGTTGAATAATTAGTTGAAAGTTACAAGTACGATGCTCCTTAGTAGAAAACTGGCGAATAAATAGTAAAAGTTAAAGTGTATGTTAGAACTGGGGGTCTCTAGTTGGCAATGGTTTGCACCTTTGTCCAAATAGGGACCCTTGCTTCTAGTCAGGATAAGGGGGATACACTCCTAAAATAACCCCTGCTCACCCCTGGTAGCTTAGCACGAGCAGACAGGCTTATCTCAGAGGCAGTGTGTAAAGCATTTGTGAACACATACAGTAATACAGTGAAAACACTACAGATGGACACCACACAGGTTGTTTATGTAAAAATAAGTAATCTTTATATAGACTTATCACAAGACCCAATAGCAAAAATCCACAATACAGTACTCAAAAATAGACTTAAAATGATAGAGACAGTTCACGTTATTGTCAAAAATAGGATAGTCAATCAAATAAAGCTTGTAGCAACAAATAACTCCACTTGGAGTTATCACGACGTCGAGACCGGTGGAAATCCCAAAGTACGGCGCCGACCGCGAGGTGCGCGGCGTCGGGCCTGGAGTCGAGCAGACCCACAAAGAACAGTACCTGGAATTCGATGAAAACAAAGACGGTGCACGGCGTCGGGGAGGTGATGCTTCGTTGGCGCCGGCGGCGCTCGGTTCCTTACGACCCCAGGGGAGGTGATGTCTCGGTTCCTTACTGCAGCGCAGGGAGGTGAGCGTCGGTTCCTTACTGTGTCGGGGAGGTGACGTCGCGGATGGCGGCGAGCGTCGGTTCCTTACGATGGCGCGGCGTCGATGGATTCGGGGTCACCCACGTCGAGGATCGGCTCCGCGATGATGAAGCCCTGGCGTCGGTGAAGTCGGGGCTGCGGTGCGGAGTCGGGACGGTGCGTCGTGAACGTCACGAGCGGTGTCCTCGGCTCCGGTGCAGGCAGCGGCCTCGATGACGGCTTCGGAGTCGATGTCGCACGGCGTCGGCAGGCGTCGGGCCTACGGTGCAAGTCGGGCGGTGCGTCGTGCTCTTCACGAGCGGTGCCCACGGCTTCGGTGCAGGTTACGGCGTCGCTCGTCGGCGTCGGTGTTGCAATTTCCCTCTGTTAGCAGCTAAAACAGCAGTTCCAGATGCAGGCAAACAGAAGGGGTGAAGTCTTTGTGTCCCTGTGACTTCAGGCAGGAGGCAAGCTCTAGTTCAAGCCCTTGGAGATTCTCTTCTTCAAGATGACAAAGCACAGCAAAGTCTTTTCTCCTGTCCTTGGCAGAAAGCAACCACTGCAGGCCAACCCCAATCAGCAAAACAGCACAGGGGCAGTACTCCTCCTTCAGCTTCTCCGGTTCTTCTCCTTGGCAACAGGTTTCTTGATTTCCCAGAAGTGATCTAATTTCCTAGGGGTCTGGGTCCCCTTTTTATACACCTTTTCCCTTTGTTCTCTGAAGGCAGAGAGGCCTCTGCCTAGTCCAAAACCAGTTCTGGTCAGTCCTGGAGCACTTTGTTTTTCTGACTCCTTCTTTCCTTTGTGAGTGAGGGGCAGAGCCATCAGACGCCCGGCAGGAGGTGGAGCCAGCATTGTGGAAGGCAGGCACAGCCCTATTCAGACCCAGGTGCAACTCCTCCCTCCACTCTGGATGCAGGCCTTCCTATTCAGCCCTGTGCTGACTCACCCTGTCTCCTGTAGCCACCCCCAGCCCCTGTCACTCAATCTCTAGACAAGGAATACACAACCTAGCAGAGGCAGGCTTGGAAGTTTAGGCAAGAAAATACCCACTTTCTAAAAGTGGTATTTTCAAACACAGAATGTTAAAACCAACTTCACTAAAAGATGTATTTTATCATTCTGAGTTCAGGCATACTAAATTCGTTTTTCTACCATGTTCCCTGGGTCAGTTCTGACTATAAGGTGTAATAGTCAGTCTGCCCATTCTGGCCTATGGGGAGCAGGTAGCCTTGCAATAGTGAAAAACGAAAATGGCTGTAATTCACTATTAGGACATGCCACACACACCAGGGCATGTCCTACCTTATACCTACAATGCACCCTGCCCTAGGGCCTACTTTAGGGGTGACCAACATGTAGTAAAGGGAAGGTTTAGGGACTGGTAAGTGGGTGCACTCACCAAGTCGACATGGCAGCCCTAGGCTGCACACAGGCTCTGCAATGGCAGGCCCGAGGCACATTTTACAAGCCGCTTCTGTGGGTGGCACAACCAGTGCTGCAAGCCCACCAGCAGCATTGGATTTACAAGCCCTGGGCACACTCAGTGCACTGTACTAGGGACTGACAAGTAAACCAATCATCCAATCATGGAGTCACTAATCCATAACACAATTTACAGTAGGGAGCACTTGCACTGTGGCACTGAACAGCAGTGGCACAGTGCCCACAGCATCTAAAACCAGCAAAACATAAGAGGCAACAGCAAAAAAATGGAAGGGAGACCCACGCCAATGGTGCCAAGTCTAACACGTGTCCCCTCCAGCTGAAATGTGGGGAGAACTACCCTTCCTCCTGGGAGTTCTCATCACTAAGGCGGAAAAATCTGGACAGACCATCAGCATTGGCGTGTTCTGTACCAGGGCGGTGTTCCACCGTAAAGTCCATCCCCTGTAGGGAAATGGACCACCTCAACAGTTTTGGATTCTCACCCCTCATCTGCATTAACCATCTGAGGGGCCTGTGGTCTGTCTGAACCCGGAAGTGAGTCCCAAACAAGTATGGTCTCAACTTCTTCAGTGCCCAGACCACAGCAAATGCTTCACGTTCAATCGCACTCCACCTCTGTTCCCGTGGGAGTAACCTCCTACTAATAAAGGCTACAGGTTGGTCTAGGCCCTCCTCATTCATCTGTGAAAGCACAGCCCCAACACCATGCTCTGAAGCATCTGTCTGCACAATGAATTCCCTTGAGAAGTTGGGCGCCTGAAGCACGGGCGCCGTGCACATGGCAGATTTCAGGGCATCAAAAGCCTTTTGGCAGGCATCAGTCCAGTTCACTTTCCTGGGCTGCTTCCTGGAAGTCAGCTCAGTCAAGGGTGCAACAATGTTGCCATACCCCTTGACAAACCTCCTGTAATACCCGGTGAGTCCTAAGAAGGCCCTCACCTCTGTTTGGGTTTTGGGGGTTCCCAAGCCAGGATGGTATCTATCTTGGGCTGTAGGGGCGCCACCTGGCCGCTCCCTACCTGGTGTCCCAAGTACACCACAGAACCCTGCCCGATCTGGCACTTACTCGCCTTGATCGTGAGGCCTGCCCTCCGCAGCGCCTTCAACACTTCCCAGAGGTGGTGCAGATGTTCCTCCCAAGTGGCGCTGAACACCGCAATGTCATCCAGGTAGGCGGCACTGAAATCCTCCAGCCCAGCCAACACCTGGTTGACCAACCTCTGAAAGGTGGCAGGGGCATTCTTCATCCCAAAGGGCATCACCCGGAATTGGTAGTGCCCATCTGGTGTGGAGAATGCTGACCTCTCTTTGGCCCCATCAGTTAAGGCGATCTGCCAGTACCCAGACGTTAGATCAAACGTGCTGAGGTACCGGGCAGCCCCTAACCGATCAATGAGCTCATCAGCTCTGGGGATGGGGTGCGCGTCAGTCCTTGTGACTGAATTGAGTCCTCGGTAGTCCACACAGAACCGGAGTTCGGGTGTGGCACCAGGCGCGGCAGCCTTTGGGACCAAGACCACTGGGCTGGCCCAAGGGCTGTTAGAGGACTCAATCACCCCTAAGGCAAACATCTTGGAGACCTCCTCCTTGATGCAAGCTCTCACCCTGTCAGTCACTCTGTAAGTTTTGTGCTTCACAGGAGGACTGTCCCCAGTGTCCACATCATGGATGCACCATTCAGTGATACTGGGAGCCAGGGAGAACAGATCAGAAAACTGCCCCAACAGCTGGCGACAGTCATTCTGCTGCTCCGGGGTCAGGGTGGGAGAGAGGTTCACACCATCCACTGACCCATCTTGCTCTTTTGCATACAGGAGGTCAGGAAGAGGTTCAGTCTCCTCTTCCATCCCAGCATCTGTTGCTAAGAGCATGCCCACTTCAGACCTCTCAAAGTGGGGCTTCAGGCGGTTCACATGCAGGACCCGCAAGGGGTTCCTGGGAGACTGCAAGTCCACCAAGTAGGTGACTTCACTCTTGCGCTCCACCACCTCAAATGGTCCGGTCCACTTATCCTGGAGCGCACAGGGCTCCACTGGGGCCATGACCCACACCTTTTGTCCAGGCTGAAACTCGATCAGAGTGGCATTCTGATCATGCCAACGTTTCATCTCTTCCTGGCTGGCTTCCAGATTCGCCTCAGCGAGTTGTCTGAAACGCCGAGTCTGGTTTCTGAAGGCCAGCATGTAACTAAATACATCCTGGGGAGTTTTCCTGGGAGCTTCCTCCCAGCCTTCCTTGACCAGACTCAGAGGTCCTCTTACAGGATGGCCGTACAGCAGTTCAAAGGGACTGAACCCTAAGGACTTCTGGGGCACCTCTCTGTAAGCAAAGAGCAGGCATGGCAAGAGGACGTCCCACTTACGCCTCATGGGTTCTTCCAGACCCATAATCATGCCCTTAAGGGTCCGGTTGAATCTCTCAACCAGCCCATTACCTTGGGGGTGGTAAGGAGTGGTGAACTTATAGGTTACACCACACTCCTGCCACAGGGACTTCATATACTTGGAAATGAAGTTGGTACCACGGTCAGACACCACCTCCTTGGGGAACCCCACACGGGAGAAAATCCCCATCAGTGCACGTCCCACCACGGGGGCCGTCACTGTCCGAAGAGGGATGGCTTCCGGGTACCGGGTGGCATGGTCCACCAAGACCAGGATGAACCTGTTGCCCATGGCTGTCTTGGGATCCAGAGGCCCCACAATGTCAATACCCACCCTCTCAAAGGGGTACTGACAACAGGGAAAGGTTGGAGAGGAGCCTTGTGCTTCCTCCCACTCTTACCACTTGCCTGGCAAGTCTGACAGGTCCTGCAATGAGTATCTGAACTCTTGCGCATTTGGGGCCAATGAAAGTGGGTGACAAGCCTTTGAAAGGTCTTGTCTTGCCCCAAATGTCCTGCTAAAGGCACATCATGAGCCAGACCCAGTAGGAAGGCTCTGAAGCGCTGGGGTACCACCAGCACACGGGCTGACCCAGGCTCAGCAACCTTAGGCTCACTATACAGGAGACCATTCTCCCAGTAGATCCAGTGTGATCCAGACTGATCACCTGCTGCCTGGCTTACAGCCTGTTGCCGCAAGCCCTCAAGAGAAGGGCACTTCTTCTGCTCCTCGCAGAATTCTTCCCTGGAGGGGCCTCCTTCCTGCTGCCAATGGGTCAGCTCAGGCAGGTCCCCCAGTTCAGCCACTTGTTCCCCTGTAGGTTCCAGGGCATCCCCCTCAAGGTCTGCCTCCTCCTGGACCGTGGGAACTTCGAGGGCCGGTTTCCCGCGCCCCTGCCTCCTCTCTTTAAGGCAGGCACCTGGGCCCTTCTTCCAGGCTCCAGGTCCTCTTGAATACCCTTACCGGCTGCCATTGACCGAGTGGTCACACACGCCCACTCTGGCAGACCCAACATCTCCAAATGAGACTTCCGCTCCACCTTCGCCCAAGGGGAGCTCTCCAAATCATTGCCTAGCAGACAGTCAACAGGCATGGCTGGCCTCACAGCTACTTGAAGGATACCTGAGACCCCCCACTCAAAGGGAACCTGGGCCACCTTGCAGTGGCTCTCTGAGTTGTCAGCGGCAACTACAGGGTAGAATACATTGGGGACCACCTGCTCCTCAGACACCAGCCGACAACTGACAGCTGTCACACTGGCCCCGGTGTCTCTCAGAGCCTCCACCCTATGGCCATTGATGGTCACCCACTGCCTGTATTTCTTAGTGTTATCAGGCAGCTGGGTCCTAGGGACCATCTCACTGTCTCCTAAAGAGACCAGGGACATCTCTGCGGGACCCCACCCACCTTGGGCACCCAACTCCTCCCCCAGGGCTACACTAGCCATCTGCCGGGGTGGTGCACCAGTGGGTGCAGTGGTCACAGTATTGGGGCACTTGGGACTTCCTACAAAGTGACCCACCTGACCACAACTAAAACATGCTTTGGGCCCCTTCTGAACAGACTTATCTGTTGGGACCCATGGTCTTTTCTCAGTGGGAGGCTGGGAACCCTTACCTTGGTTCCCTTGGGGTTTACTTTGGGGCCCTTTTTGGAACTCCTTCTGTTTACCCTTGTCCCCCACTCTTCTGCTGGGGACCCTGCCCACCTTTGGCGGAGTCTCCCACAAGACCCTTGTGGACCCGGGTACTGACCCAGCGGTCCGCCTCCCAGCAAGCTTCCTAGGATTAGTCAGCTTACTGTCAACAAGGTGCTGGCGTAGCTCTGGAAAACAACTACTGGACAAGTGCTCCCATGCAATTAAATCATAGAACTCCTGCAAGTCATTTACTTTGCTACCCTTCACCCATCCATCCAATGCTCTGCAAAAATAAGACACATACTCCACCCAGGTACTAGACTCCAGCTTTTTGCAGTTCCTAAACTTCTGTCTATACAGCTCTGGAGTTAACCCATACCTTGCCACTAAAGCTTCCTTCAGGTGGGCATAGGACATCTGATCCACTGTGGGCAAGGCTAGCAAGGTTTCCCTTCCCTCACCTGCAAAGCGGCCCCACAACCCCGCTCCCCAATCCTTCTCAGGGACCCGGTGTGATGTCATGGCGATCTCATAAGCTTTAAACCATTGCCCAATGTCCTCCCCCTTCATGAAATCCTTAATAACCTCCTTGGGGATGTACACTCTACTTTCTACAGGCACTGGAGGTGTGCTGCCACCAGAGGGAGTGATTTCTAGGCTCCTAGCCTTTAGCTCTAGCTCCCTCACCACTCTCTCATGCTCTAAAAGCATCTTCTTTTCTTCCATGGCCAACCTCTTACTTTCTAACTCCAATTTCTTATGCTCAAGGCTATCATGGCTTCCCTGTTTCAGTTTGGCCATTTCCATTTCATGCATCCTGCTTTTGTCCCTGTCCTCCAGCTCCTCTGGAGACAGGCCCTTTGAGAAACACTGCTGCCCTCCCTGGAAGGCGCTCTCCTCCCAGTTAAGCCCAATGGCCCCTCAAGCTGCCCATCTAAATTCTCTGCCTCCTCCACAGGCTCCTCGGACTGCCCACTGGCATTCCGTGCTTCCAACCAGGCTCTCAGTGCCTTGTGAAACTCCTCCTTCCTGGTGAGGCCTCTCATAGAGATTTTAAACTTTTTGCAAACAGCTTTGAGTTCTGTCACAGTGTAGGTATCAACCCTATCTTCTTCAAATTCAATATCTGCAGGTGCAATGGATCCTTTTTTGCTCATGGTGAAAATTGGCAGTTCTCAACAAAAATAAAGGTTCCAAGGAAAAAAAGTCCTATCAAAAGGTATGTGGTCGCGTATTGGTCTGCACTCACTAGTAGTGTACACCAATCACTGTATATGAATCACAAATGCAAGTCCAAATCCTCACCGCTGACCACCAATGTTAGAACTGGGGGTCTCTAGTTGGCAATGGTTTGCACCTTTGTCCAAATAGGGACCCTTGCTTCTAGTCAGGATAAGGGGATACACTCCTAAAATAACCCCTGCTCACCCCCTGGTAGCTTGGCACGAGCAGACAGGCTTATCTCAGAGGCAGTGTGTAAAGCATTTGTGAACACATACAGTAATACAGTGAAAACACTACAGATGGACACCACACAGGTTGTTTATGTAAAAATAAGTAATCTTTATATAGACTTATCACAAGACCCAATAGCAAAAATCCACAATACAGTACTCAAAAATAGACTTAAAATGATAGAGACAGTTCACGTTATTGTCAAAAATAGGATAGTCAATCAAATAAAGCTTGTAGCAACAAATAACTCCACTTGGAGTTATCACGACGTCGAGACCGGTGGAAATCCCAAAGTACGGCGCCGACCGCGAGGTGCGCGGCGTCGGGCCTGGAGTCGAGCAGACCCACAAAGAACAGTACCTGGAATTCGATGAAAACAAAGACGGTGCACGGCGTCGGGGAGGTGATGCTTCGTTGGCGCCGGCGGCGTCGGTTCCTTACGACCCCAGGGGAGGTGATGTCTCGGTTCCTTACTGCAGCGCAGGGAGGTGAGGCGTCGGTTCCTTACTGTGTCGGGAGGTGACGTCGCGGATGGCGGCGAGGCGTCGGTTCCTTACGATGGCGCGGCGTCGATGGATTCGGGGGTCACCCACGTCGAGGATCGGCTCCGCGATGATGAAGCCCTGGCGTCGGTGAAGTCGGGGCTGCGGTGCGAGTCGGGACGGTGCGTCGTGAACGTCACGAGCGGTGTCCTCGGCTCCGGTGCAGGCAGCGGCCTCGATGACGGCTTCGGAGTCGATGTCGCACGGCGTCGGCAGGCGTCGGGCCTACGGTGCAAGTCGGGCGGTGCGTCGTGCTCTTCACGAGCGGTGCCCACGGCTTCGGTGCAGGTTACGGCGTCGCTCGTCGGCGTCGGTGTTGCAATTTCCCTCTGTTAGCAGCTAAAACAGCAGTTCCAGATGCAGGCAAACAGAAGGGGTGAAGTCTTTGTGTCCCTGTGACTTCAGGCAGGAGGCAAGCTCTAGTTCAAGCCCTTGGAGATTCTCTTCTTCAAGATGACAAAGCACAGCAAAGTCTTTTCTCCTGTCCTTGGCAGAAAGCAACCACTGCAGGCCAACCCCAATCAGCAAAACAGCACAGGGGCAGTACTCCTCCTTCAGCTTCTCCGGTTCTTCTCCTTGGCAACAGGTTTCTTGATTTCCCAGAAGTGATCTAATTTCCTAGGGGTCTGGGTCCCCTTTTTATACACCTTTTCCCTTTGTTCTCTGAAGGCAGAGAGGCCTCTGCCTAGTCCAAAACCAGTTCTGGTCAGTCCTGGAGCACTTTGTTTTTCTGACTCCTTCTTTCCTTTGTGAGTGAGGGGCAGAGCCATCAGACGCCCGGCAGGAGGTGGAGCCAGCATTGTGGAAGGCAGGCACAGCCCTATTCAGACCCAGGTGCAACTCCTCCCTCCACTCTGGATGCAGGCCTTCCTATTCAGCCCTGTGCTGACTCACCCTGTCTCCTGTAGCCACCCCCAGCCCCTGTCACTCAATCTCTAGACAAGGAATACACAACCTAGCAGAGGCAGGCTTGGAAGTTTAGGCAAGAAAATACCCACTTTCTAAAAGTGGTATTTTCAAACACAGAATGTTAAAACCAACTTCACTAAAAGATGTATTTTATCATTCTGAGTTCAGGCATACTAAATTCGTTTTTCTACCATGTTCCCTGGGTCAGTTCTGACTATAAGGTGTAATAGTCAGTCTGCCCATTCTGGCCTATGGGGAGCAGGTAGCCTTGCAATAGTGAAAAACGAAAATGGCTGTAATTCACTATTAGGACATGCCACACACACCAGGGCATGTCCTACCTTATACTTACAATGCACCCTGCCCTAGGGCCTACTTTAGGGGTGACCAACATGTAGTAAAGGGAAGGTTTAGGGACTGGTAAGTGGGTGCACTCACCAAGTCGACATGGCAGCCCTAGGCTGCACACAGGCTCTGCAATGGCAGGCCCGAGGCACATTTTACAAGCCGCTTCTGTGGGTGGCACAACCAGTGCTGCAAGCCCACCAGCAGCATTGGATTTACAAGCCCTGGGCACACTCAGTGCACTGTACTAGGGACTGACAAGTAAACCAATCATCCAATCATGGAGTCACTAATCCATAACACAATTTACAGTAGGGAGCACTTGCACTGTGGCACTGAACAGCAGTGGCACAGTGCCCAAAAGCATCTAAAACCAGCAAAACATAAGAGGCAACAGCAAAAAAATGGAAGGGAGACCCACGCCAATGGTGCCAAGTCTAACAGTGTACATATGTTCCAAATGGTGGCTCAAAGTATAACACTTCCACGATGAATATGGCTTGCTCAGTACCCTTATGACAGCGCACAGTTAGTAAAGAAATGTACTAATGGAAAATACCCTTTTTCCTTGAAGAATGGAAGCTCACCGCAACGCTGGTGACATCGCAACTCCAGAGTGAAATTGATCGCTGATGCACTGTTACTATGGTAACTGGTGTTTCCAAAATGGCCGCTGTGCGTGACCCCAAAGCGCGCTGAAGTCAGCTGACCCTGCGTGAGTAGCGTCAGTGCGCAAACGTCGACGTTGTCACAAACACATCGGGACCATGAAGATCGATTGCAAGAGCGTGCCGAGTGCGGGGTTTGAAATAAAGACAGAATGGCTGAGTGCGCTGACCACGGTCTATGAAAATAAATCAGTTGGTCAACTGTAAGTAAGGCCTGCCGGCGCGGAGCAACACTTACTAATATTGACGGTCGGACAATTCCTCGTAGGTCACGAAGTCTGCTGAATAAATCTTGACGTTAGCGCGTGATTTCGCCTCCGTTTTCTTTCTTTTCTTCGTTTTCTCCCCGTTCTGAAGTATCGTCCAGTAAAACTTGCCTCCGTGAATAGCAGCACTCTTCACACGTGAAAAGGTTGTGCCCAGCTCGTCGCCAAAATTGTAGTAAATGCTGAGGCTTTTGTAGTAAATAATCTTCTTTATTTAAGGTTCAGGTGCATAGTGAAGTGGAGCGGTGCTCTTAGTAAGATCCTAGGCAAGAGTGACCCCACATTCTAACATTCTCCCTTATATACACATTCCAAGTGATGTCAACCTATTCCATACATGAATATTCCACATTAACCAAGAATGCATGTTACTACACACTGGCACATAAAAGCAAAACTATGGCTCAGTGGAAAGGTTGGTAGAAGTAAAGTATAAAAGAACTGAAGAACATTACATTCTGAATTGTGTGACATTCCAGGAGAATCCTTACAGTGAGGGATCTGCCCTGTATTCTGTTTAGAATTCACAGGATTTCTTCCATTGAGAGGTCACTGGATGCTTCATAGTTTTTCAAAGGAGAGAGACACTTTAAAGATGCTTCCACAGGCAAGGTGGAAGTTCCACACTTTATTTTCTAATACATCCTGGCACCCTTTCAGGAGACACAGTTTTCCCCTGGACGATCTTTCTTCTAACTCCCATTGTTCCTCATCACATTTCATTACAGTCATAGTACTAATATTCTACTCATTGCTGTCATAATATGGCACCTCACAGTGTCCAAAACTAGTAATAAACAAGGTATAAATGTGCATCACAACGCATCATCCCTACCAAATAATAAAACAAGCATTTGCAATGCATTAGGTCTTGCATTAGTTAAATGTCGAACTATTGGCTTTGCAAATGGAAAAGAAATGCGGTGTCTGCCTGCCTTTGTTTTTTTGTTTTATTTATTGACTTTTGTAGCAATTGCGGCACGCCACACTTTAGCTTTAGATGTTTAAAGCTAAAGCATAGTGTTCTGCCATTGCTACAAGTCAATGAATAGAAAATGAAAGTTGTGCAGCCGCCTTTTTTCCCCTGTTTATTTACTATTGTAGTAATTGCGGCACGCACGCTTGAGCTTTAGATGTTTAAAGATAAAGTGCAATGTGCTGCCATTGCTATAAAAGTAAATAAATGGAAAAGAAATGCGGCGTCTACCCGCCTTTATTTTTTTACTTTTGTTGCAGTGGCGGCACGCCGCGCTTTAGCTTTAGATGTTTAAAGCTAAAGCGTGGCGTGCCGCCATTGCCACAAAAGTCAATGCAGTGTCGTGCAGGGGGTGGAGCATGCTGTAACGAACAATAAATACAATGCGTTACAGTCGATAAAGTTACCAGAATACAATGCCATTGCCACAAAGTCAATGCAGTGTGGTGCAGGGGGGTAGGGCATGCCGGAGCAAACAATAATCACAATGCGATACGATCTGTAAAGTAACCAAAATACAATGTATTACATCAGCAGCAGTGCAGGAAGGACAGCAGCAATGACGGGAGGGAGGGGGTGCGAACAAGGAGGCAACAGATGGCCAGAGATGGCCAACCAAAAAAAACAATTGGTTATGTCTGCTGAGAGGGAACCAAGCACACAAAGACGGGACAGATGGACAGTATTGACCAACCAGCGTAAAGGAATTTAGAAAGGAAGGCCAATTAATCAACCAGAAGGGATGGGCATGTTGAATGCCAAGATCCTGAATACAGCATTTCTCGAAGAGACAGCGCAAGCGCTGCCTAGACAAGGCATAAAAATTACATAAAATTGGCTCTAAAACAATCCTATACTTATTAAAGACTACAGAAAACTTGAGATCTACAAAAAAATGATAATACCAATGCACTGACTTACATAAAATATTGAGAAGACAACATGAGTACATTCATACAATGAGTTCACTTACATAACATAAAAATCCTCACATCTGACAGGTCTTTTTATTGTGCAACCAAATCTTTCAGTATGTTCTTCCAGGCTCTTATTTTCTCTTATGTTATTGTCATTACCTGTGGAAGAAGCACCATCTTTCTCATTATTGTCCAACCAACTTCTTTCATTACTACCATTCATATTCTCAGCCACTCTCTCATTCCATTCAAGTAACCATTCCTGTTTGTTTTTTTGTTTATAGAAAGGTATACACAGTGAGCACCATTAGCTTCTAACATGGTGTTGGTTCCTCCTGTCAATAGAAGAAAGTGGCTGATGATACAGCGAGCCAGTTGGTGAGTAACAGCCAACCGGTTCATGGTGGTCGCTTGAGTGAGGCACTTCCTATATATTATATTTTTATTTCTTATAAATTCTTTTTATTAAACAAGCTCATCATACAAGTCTGAAGCATATTCGCGAGTACATAATCACAATTCAGCATGTCTATTACATTGTAAAGCAGTCGAGGCACAATTCCTGAACTGCTCAGGGACTGTCTAGCAATATCCGTTCAGTGTGGGGTGTGAGCCGCCCATTTTCTACACCATTACAGCACACGGTAATCGTTACAGCACACAAGTGAGTCATGACCCCAATGATGTAACCCTATAATCCCGCCAAGGGGTCCATATCTTCTCCCACTTTCTAGGGCACCCTATGCTTTTGTACGTCACTTCCTCCGCCGTCTGACACCAGTTTCAAATCAGCCTCCCATTTTGCCACTGATGGGGAAAGAGAGGCACTCCACCGCCTCGCTATATTCCGTTTTGCGACTCCCGCAGCCAATGCCAGTCAGAGCTTAATATGTCAGGGCCAGTCCTCCTTGCCCTGAACCATCAAAAGCCATTTAGCGTCCATAGGCACCCTCACCATCAGGACCCTAGACATCACAGTCGCCACCTCCTGCCAATATTTGTAGATCGCGGGACATTCCCACATGATGTGATAAAAGGATCCCTCCTGTGCACAACCTCTCGCACGTTGTGATGTCTCTACCGCCCCATTTTATGTAGCAGAGTACGTGGGTAGTAAGAATGATGCAAGGCTTTAAGCTGTATTAGCCGGAATCTGGCTCTGATCGCTATATTTTGGGGACTCTGTAGGGCTTTTACCCATTCCTCTTCATCAATGTTGCCTACATTGTCGGTTCAGGCACGAATGAGGGAGCCCAAGGGGTCAGGGGAGTTGTTCATCAGTTTTCGATAAATTACCGATATCCCTTTTTCCGGAACGGTGTCTGCAAGTAACAGGTCTTTTAAGGAGAAGGAATCGGGAAGATCAATGCCCTTATGAATATGAACCCTAAGGGCGTGTCCGAGCCAAAGGTAATGGAGCATCTGAGTGGCGGATAAGTCATATTCCTGACCCAGAATATCAAAGGGAAGAAACGCTTCGTTCCTCCACACGTCCCCCAGGTGCTCAATGCCTATCTTTGCCCAACATGAGAATCCCAGTAAGTTGGACACCTCCCCCAGCTGATCGCTATGCCACAGAGGGGTCATGTTCGTCAATCTAGAGTGCCAACCCAGATATCTGTTCGCTTCAGTCCAGCACCTCTCCACAACCGCCGTATGCAGCGGTAAATCCACCCTCACCCGAAAGGCGTACGGAATGGACTCATAGCTACCGGCTGGCATTGCCGCTCTGTCCACCCTGTAGGCCGGCTCTCCCCAGTCTGTGTAGGCCAGCTATTAATCACTAGGAGTTGTGAGGCCCAATAGTAAATTTTAACATCGGGGATTGCCAACCCACCATCGTAGATCCCTCTCTGCAATTTATGTAGGGCAATACGTGGTGCACCTCCCTGCCAGAGCAAGGTCCGAAGCTCTTGGGCAATTTAAAACAAAAAGGTTGGTGGGACTGGGTAGGGTGTATTTTGAAGGATGTATAAAAGGGGTGGAAGGGCCATCCTCTTACACAAGGCTGCCCTGCTCATCGAGGACAGTGGAAGGGTGCGCCAGTGCGTCACATTGGCTCAGAGTTGGGTCAGCTGAGGGGAGAGGTTCCGCTGCAGAAACAACTGGTGGTCTCGGTCACGAAGATTCTGAGGTACTTGAAACCCTGGGTCACAATGGGTGCCACACACCTCGTCGGAAGTCTAGGAGGGGGGCCCGACAGGGGAAACACCACAGATTTGGCACAGTTTATATTATAAGTGCAGTAGTTCCCAAAGAGTTTGAAAATGTGGAGAATTCTCGCGATGGAAAAGTATGGTCTGGAGAGGTACAAGGCTATGTCATCTACATATAGGGAGATGCACTCCTCCCATCTGCTCTGTAACGGAATGACCCATACCAGTGAATCATCCCAGCACCTGCGCACACTCCACTGGCTCCCTGTCGAGGCGAGAATCACCTTCAAGATGCTCACCCACGCACACAAGGCCCTCCACGGCACCGGACCAGCATACCTGAACAGCCGACTCAAATTCCACGCACCCCAAAGGACCCTACGATCAGCCCAGCTCTCCTACGCCGTGGTCCCCCGCACCAGAAAGAACAGATCGGGAGGCCGCTCCTTCTCCTTCCTCGCGGCCAAAGCATGGAACGCCCTTCCGCTCTACCTCAGACAGACAACATCGCTCCCCATCTTCGCAAGAAACCTCAAAACCTGGCTCTTCGACAGACCCCCTCCTTGATGGATGGAACCTGCACCCCCCCCACCCCAAGCGCCGTGAGACCCTTACGGGTGAGTAGTCGTGCTTTAACAAACCCCTGATTGATTGATTGAATCATTATGTATCCAGACTGCCAGTGGTTCTAGCACCAGGGCAAACAGCAAGGGCGATAGCGGGCTTTCCTGCCGGGTACCCCTGCGCAATGGGAAGATCTTAGATATCACTCCATTGACCCTCACCCTGGCCAGTGGGGCCTGATGTAGTAGCTTGATCCACTCACAGAATTTCAGGCCAAATCCCAACCTGGGTAGCACGGCAAACAGCTAGGGACACTCTATGCTATTGAAAGCTATTGAGGCATCTAGGGCCTTCAGCGTAGCCTGTTGGGTCGGGGACGCACCAGTCATGTGCAGGACACCGTACAATCTACGCAGATTGTGACGGGTGCTCCTACGCTGCATAAAGCCGGACTGATCCACATGGATGATGGAGGCAAGGACAGCCATGAGCCTAGTCACAAGGGCCGTGGCCAGCACTTCGCCTCCACGTTCAAAAGAGAGATGTGTCTGTAGGAACTACAGTCCTCCAGGGGCTTGCCTGCTTTGTGTATAACCACTATCATGGCCCTTCGTTGATCTTCAAGCAAGGTTCCAGCTTCCTTTGCCGCTTGAAACATCTCTAACATTGGCTTTGCTATCTTGCCGGATATCCCCTTGAGCAGTTCAACTATCAGCCCGTTGGGCCCCACTGCCTTCCTGGAGTGCAGGGTCTTGAGGGCTGCAAGTATTTCCTTTTCCGTGAGGACAGCGTCAAGTGTGCTCCTCATGTCGCTAGTGAGCGTTGGGAGGGAGAAGCTCTCAGCAGCTCCTCGCAGTCTGCTCCCGATCTAGTGCTGACAGGCGAATAGAGACCCACATAGGAAGTGAATTCCTCAGCTATTGCAGTGTTTGTCGTCTGAAGGACCCCTGCCCTATCGTTGACCCCCCACTACCCACGATCTGTCCCTATCTCCCTTGTCTAGCCAGGCAAGTAGTCTGGAGGCCTTGTCTCCCACATTGTACAGTCGACGCTGTATGGCCAGTGCATACAATTGATCTGCGTTGTCAACTAAGGATCGCAAATCATGTTGTTGCATGTTAGCTTATGGCAAAGGCCTACACTCCCCTCCTCTACTACCTTCCTCTCCAGGGCCAGGATCTCTTGCTAATTTGTCCTACTTTCTATCATGGCCTCTTTCTTCTTCCCTCCTATCAGCGAATGGGCCAGGCCTCGAATTACTGCCTTGAACGCCTCCCACAGGGTGCACGGGGACGACACAGACCCCTCATTTTCTTTAAAGTAATGGTACGCTCCTGAATTTAGTTTGTCTCTAAGGTCTGCGTCTCGCAAGTACCAGGGATCCAGTCTGGGGAATTTAGAAATGTTAACAACTGGGCCCCTAAGTTCAATACCCACTGGGGAGTGATCAGAAATTCCCCACGCCAAATGCGTTGGTCTTTTAAAGTTCCCCACCTGGTCATGGCGCGTGAAGAAGTAATCAAGGTTTAAAAAAGACCCATTGGGGCTGAATAATATGTGCATTGTTTCAGGTGAGGGTTATGGGTTCTCCACAGGTCAACCATACCCATTGCGGAGATAAGATCTGGGAGGATCTGTCCGCTCGCGCGTCCCCCTGCGGTGCCCAGTCGGTCCAAAGCAGGGTCCATCACCGCATTTATATCCCCTCCCATAAGGAGGATCCCAGTGGGTGGCTCCAGGAGAAGAGCACTAAGTTTTGACAGGATTATTGCGTGGAGTTTGGGTGGGACATATAGTGACCAGAAAGTAATGGGTTGACCCTTCCAGGTACCTGTCAGGGCCACATAGCACCACAAGGGGTCCCACCACACTCTAGTAACCATAAAGGATAAGGATGCCTACACCCCGGGAGTCTGTGGAATGCCCAGTGTGGGCGCAGCAAGCCTGTATCCAAAGCAGTCCTTGGGGCTTGTAGCGATTTCCCTTAAGGTACGTCTCCTGTATCAGTACAATATCAGGGGAGTGGCGCTTGATGTGCTGCAGGACTAAGGTGCGTTTAATTTCTTCCTATATATTATTGATATATTTTTATTAACTTTTGATTTGTAGGTCCCTTGGCACCGGGCTTGAAAAAAAGTCTCACAGCTGGGAACAGGCTCTGACTCTGAATTGTTAACGGAGCTTGACCTCCCGCTAAAAATGACGTTAGCTTGAGGGAGATGCCCTAGATATACTCCTATACTCTGTGTTGGGTATGACAAGTATCAAGGGCTGTGTTGTTCATTTTGCTTTTTGTGAGCCCAAATCTTTCAGACTTATTTTCTCAAATTTTATTTTCATGGTGGTTCGTCCACAGGTTATATTACTCATTATTGTCTACACAACTTCTTTCATTACTACCATTCATATTATTATCTACTCTTTCATTCCATTCAAGTAACTATCCTTGATTCGACCATGGAACAGGAATCGTATTGCCACCTTTGCAAACTGAAATTCAACTCATGCCAAATCCTCCCATCAATAAGTGCTGAATTGCCAAAGATTTTCTTTACTTGCAAGGACTTCGAATACCTGTTGTCACCATTCCTCGAGAAACTAGGAGGCTTGGCTTTGACAACATCACCTTCAGCTAGTTGACTATTCATACAACTATGATTTTTATCATCATCATTTTTGTATGTATTCTGGGCATCTATTAACTTTTATTTGACCACTGATGGTGAGCAATCTGATTTCCTAGATTCTGACATCCACCCCAAGTTATCCCTCCCATTAATTCAAAAGGAATATGTCCTGTAGAGGCACACAGAGTAATCCTATTTGCCCAAAATGTACGTAGTAATTCCATACTTCAATTCCTACCCACAGCATTAGCTAACTGGAATGTACCCTTCATTACCCTGTTGAAGCACTCAACAACACCATCACCCGCCGAATGATATACTGAAGTTGTCCTATGTTTAATTCTATTCCTCGTGATAAATTCCTTAAAAACATCTGCAGTAAATTGTGCAGACTTGTCAGCCAATATGATTTTAGAAAGTCCTTCCCTTACGAATATTTTATCCAAAAATTGACCCACTGTCTTAGAATCTGCCTTTGCTACCACTTCAATCTCAGGCCATTTTGAAAAATTATCCATCACAGTAATGATATACTTTGGCTCACCCTTTTCTCCAACCAGTCCCACTATATCAATACCCACCCTTTCTCAGGGCATGTTGTGACAGTCAATAGGACATAAAGGTGGATTGCAAGCAATTCTAGATTTATCAGACTAATTGCAAAGTACACATTCCCTGACTTTCCTGTCAATCGCCACATCCAATCCAGGCCACCAGTAAACATTTTTCATTCTGCTTTTAGTTTGTGAAATACCAAGATGGCCTTCATGACAAATGTTTAAAAGCTTGTCACTTATACACTCAGAAGGAATAACTTGTCCATTGCACATGAGTTTATCATCACCCAATGAAAGTTCATGTTTCAATTCCCAAAAAACATGCAATTGTTTATCCAAGAGTTTTTTCTTCTCCAAAGAGTAAAGATGATGTAAGTGCATTTTTGGTATTGACAGAATTGTATTCAAAGTTTGTTAACAAATTTTCAAGTAAAATCTTCCCCATTAGGCAATTACTTAAAAATAAGAAAGAATTTTCTTGGATGGAAGAATGTCATATTGCATTTCAAAATATCAAAAATAAATTATTCACGGCACCACCTTTACAAGGTGTTGATTCAAATAAAAAAAATATTGTGACCTCTGTTGTCAGTGGGAAAGGTTTGGGTGCTGTACTTACTCAGGTTAACTCAAGTGGTGAGGAATATATAATAGCATTTGCTTCATGTTCTCTCATGCCTACAGAAGAAAAATATTCTGTGATAGAACGTGAAGCGCTTGCATGTGCCTGAGGGTTAGATAATTTTAGACAATTCATACGGGGATCCCATCTGGTGTGGCGAACAGATCAGGAGTAACACGTCTCCACAGCGTGCCCACATTTCTGTCAAATTGATTGATAACTACGAAGTATAATACATGCCAGGAGTGAAAAACAGAATTGCAGAGTTCTTAAGTAGACTACCTATACTAATCGAAGAGGTTCTTTTTGAGGCATTAGAGAACAGTTGTATTGCAGATATATGTGATGAGGTAACTCCTATTTCACGAAAAGAGTGGAAGGATGCTGGAGCTAAAGATGATGTTTTGCACAAACTGCTAAAGTTAGTCGTGGAATCATCTGATATCGTTATGACTGCCAGCTTGTAAAAATGCCCTTTAATTCCACAACCAGAACACTTCTGGTTATGTGCAAGGCATTTTTGTTATCATTCGCATAATACCCTGAGTAGCCTCACCTGAAACATTTTCCTTTACCCTCCGCACTAGTGGATATATTTTTTTTTTTTTGAATTTTTGTCTGTATTTCCATGTGTTTTTTCTAAACTTCGGTGTTCAAAAATTGCTCCTTGGATTTAATCCTTGCGATGGTTTGTCGTCCTTTATTTTATCATCCGTTAGAACTGCCTTCACGCATCTACCTTTCAATTAAGCTCTTAACAATTTCAATCACTTCTTGAAGTGATGATTCTGCTAGCCCATAGACTTTCTTGAATGTTGGAATTGTAAGCATGCATAACAGTCTGGTCTGAAATATGTTTGCTGTGTAAATTTCCAAACCTACACGTCAAAGCAAGATTTTTTTAAAGCTGCCACAAACTCCTCAATAGTTTCATCCTTGTTCTGCTTCCTGTGATAAAATGTATATCTATCAATCCCTACGCATACTGTAGGCACAAAGTAACCATCAAGATCTTTCAAGGCATCAGTAAATACGTTGCCTTGCCCCATTTGTCTTGGTTTATTTTCTATTCTGTTATACACCTTTAGACCTCCTGGACCTAAGCAGTGAAACAAATTTTTATTTTTCTTATCTGGAGTCATGTCATCGTCCTCATCAACAGGGGAAATATAATTTACTAAATATTGTCGCCACTCCCACTTCATACATGATAGCCATTATGACAATACACAGTTTGTGTTCATATATACCAACAAAAAACTTCTTAGTGCCTCCACTCTGGTTGTGAACACTGGAGTTCGCAGTCGATAGATTGCCCAAATTATTGTCAACAGGCTAGCCTGTCACCGGATCCACAGACACTACTTGTTAACAAACAATGTAAAATACTATTAACTTAATGGTGGTTCTTCCAACCACCTAAAATGGCCATCACTGTGTACCAAAACTCCGTTTTCGACTGGAGATAGGGCTTGTTTGGGAACAAATAGCCCATTTTCTACAGATAGTGGGTCTTCTATGATGTCGCTGGTGAAGCAGTACAGCAGGAATAAGGATGATTGTCTTGAAGCAGCTCGAGTAGCCACATGAAGCAGAATCCAGACATCAGCACACTACTGACAGTTGGCTGCAACCAGTTAGGAGTGCAAGAAACTGCAGTAATGCTTGTAGATAAAGGCAGTGAGGGTACTTCTTCCTCTATTTGTATAGCAGTATTTACTCACAGAGTCATATAACTGTCCCATACAGGAATTGTTTTAAATGATGTGAAAAGGTTGTTCCTTCACCTCCTTTCAAACAGCGATGGGTTCAGGTGCCAGGAAATCTTGTCACCAATTTGTAAAGATGCTTCTGCACGCAAGTTGGAAGTTCAACACTTTATTCTCATATAAATACTGGCATCCTCTCAAGAGACACATCTTTCCCCTGGGCGCTGTTTCTTCCAACCCCCACTTTTCCTCACGACATTCCATTACATCATAGTACTAACATTCTACTCATTGGTATCATAATATGGCACCGCACGGTGTCCAAAACTATTCATAAACAAGGTATAAATGTTAAACTCAACACACACACTTCACATGCAGAACAGAGACTGTGTGTCAAGTTGTCAAGCCTAATGTGTTCTGCCTAATGAGAGCTACCACTGTGCCATGCATTGTTCCAGGGAAAACTTCATTCAGTGAGTATACTACAATATTCAGTTACTCCCCCATCCCATATTCTCCCCCATGCGAGAACTCTGGGCTCTGTGGTGCAAAGAAGTGCCTGGATTATATATCCTAGGATTACTTGTTGTAACTTGTGTGCAGAAATAGACTGTTGTAAACCTGTGAGTTGAAGAGGTCTCCCAGCCTGTAACTGATTCTTTTGTTGAACTGCCTTGATTCCTTTAGCGCAACACTAACTATAGCTACAGCGAGGTGAGCATCACACTGTTCCACAAAACACTGTTTTCCGCTGCTGTATATTTGTTTGTGCTGTGCCTTCTTTTCATCTCGGTTCATCCCAAAACTGCAGTTGGAGCTGTACTTGTACTGCTTTGATGCCAGAGGGTGCCAAAGCAGTATAAGTGCAGTCAAATGCTTTGTTTTCCAGTTTAAACTGTAACGCAGATTTTAACTGTCATCAGTGTGTTCTCATTTACAGTCAGTTTTAACCGAGATCTGGAAACCGTAATTACAGTTCTCTGTGCTTCTAGCAGGCCTGAGATTATTCTAAAATGAGGGTGGTCGCTTTAGCAACTTCTTCTAGGTCTTTGTGAGGGCATGAAGTTCAGGTATGGCTAGCCCGATCCCCGACATTAGTACTAGGATAACAAAAAATCTTAGTCTCTGATATAGTTCTTGACAGTATCTGTACAGGGATTTAGAAGGTGTATGACAAATAGCTGTAACTAGATATTCTGGGTCACATGATCCAGACCAATCTGTTGGTTACCAAGCATAGGCATTGTTACCGCATATAACTTACATTCCAGGTTGTGCCTGCACTTTGCTTAGAGAATATAGAATGCCTGACAGCAGTCGGAAATAGAAGAAACAAGCTTCAAAGTCTTGTAGTGCCTGCCACTTTCTCTAGCCACATGCATGCTGCCATTACGATGTTCGCAGCATAATCCTAGTGCAATGTAGGCAGGATAAACAGCAACAGGCAGAATACTCTAGTTAGGTAACGGAAAATTTCAATGGATATTGGAATGTGAACAGAGACATTCCCACATTCACCGTAAAAGTGTCCATGCGGATCAAGGTATTGTTCTTTGTTGTAACGCGTAGGAACCATTGGCCCATCTGCCAGTGCATCTTTAAGTAGATGAGTGCAAATCCAGCTAGAAGAAGGCTTAAGCTTTGGTTTCTATCTTTCCACCAAGTGCACATAGGTGATATTGTGAAACTAAGAACATATATTCAGTGGGTGGGCAGTGAGCAGGGTGTGCTTCACTTCGAGGCACCCACCATTTCTTCCTTTGATGTAGTACCACAACAGAGCTCAAAACAACAAGACTTGCTGCCAACATAACTATCCAGACCCACCACAGGATCCAGTAGCAGGAGGTGTGCCAACTTCTGCGACCGGAGATGGTATTGGTGAGGAGGGGTTGTGTTCTGGAGTGGGTGTGGTTGTGGAGGCACAGCAGCTGAGACTTCTTCCTGTAAGTTCGATGCGTGCAGGCTGAGGAGTAGGGCTGGTAGCGGAGGGCACAACATTGCAGAGACACCAGAGTTTCTGTAGGCTTCTTGCAATGACTGGAGTAGATCGAAGCGGGGATCATACATCACTTCATAGCGGTGCTCGTTGTGAGCAGGACCCGAGGCTGCAGTGCAGACTTTCATTGGTGAATATGCACATAGTCCCACTCTCCAGGGTGTGGCAAGCTCTGGTTGGGTAAGCACACAGGGCGGCTTGAACCTGGGAATGCAAACGGCAGAAACTGTTAACCAACTGCCTGCAATATTGCAGAACCACATCCTTCAAAGGCAAGGGAAGCTGGAGACAGTGTGGAGTGTTGCATGGAATCAACATGGGTTGGCCCATTACTATTCATATGGATGGAGTTTAGTTTTCTGGGACAGAATGGCTTTGATTGACCAAAGCTCTAAAGGTAGTGTACCCAGCCACTTAAGATGGGTTTCAGCACAAATCTTAGCTATCTTGTTCTGCATAGTGCCATTATACCTTTCCACTTTGCCTGATGACTCTGGGTGATCGGTGCAGTGGAAGTGTTGCTTGATCCCTTAAACATTGCAATGGTCCAGTACTACTAAAGAGGCAAAGTGAGATACCCTGTCCCTAGATGTGAGAAAATGGGTTGTTGGTTGACTAGGGTGTGAGCCCTTATCAAAAATAGCCACCATCCCTTGCATGGTGAACCAAAGAAAGCCTGTGCTTAACCCTGGGTAGCTTGGCACAAAAAGCAGTCAGGCTTAACTTTGAGGCAATGTGTAAAGTATTTATGCAGCACACAAACAGCAGTAAAGTGAAAATACAACATAAGAAAAATCGCAACCCAATTTAGAGAAATAGTCATTTTTAATGAATTATTTAAAACCAAAACAACAAAAATCCAATCAGTAGAACAGTAGTTATGAATTTGTAAAGTTTAAGGTTCAAAATAGCACCTAAAAGATCAAAGCGCCAACCGCTGACATCTGGCCACGCTAGACCTGGTCAAAGTTGAAACTTAAGGCCGACCGTGATGGAACACAGTTCGGATACAAGAATACAATTGGGCCTGGTCAATTCTTACCTTAGGACTTAGGAACATTTTGAAAGAACAATGTCTGAGAAGGTAGAAGTTGAGCGGGACAAGGCTGCAGGAGTGTCCAGGGAAGAAGCGTTGTCGTCGGATGGCCGTGGAGCGAAGCCGCGGTGAAGATTTTTTACCTTTGGACTTAGTCACCAAATTGGAAGTTGAAAATCTCCAGCAGGAATGAGGCAGAATGCTGTAGCCGAAGACAGTGCCCCTGTGGCGATGGACTGCTGAAACTGATTTGCTGCTTTGGAGAAGAACGTAGTGGGAGAAGCCGCGAAGTCAATCTGACCGGCGATGCAACTCGGGTGGATAGGCGAGCAGGTTGGTCCCGGTCTTCTGGTTCTCAGAGCACTTTTTGGCCAAATTTTGTCTAAGTCCTCAGTTTTGGAAACTGGCCATCTGGATACCTTTAACACCACAGCCAAGGAGTGGATGGTGACCTCTTGGAGGTTCAGGACTCTCTCACACTGACTCCAGGTGCAGGTTCAAGATGGTGGGAGCCTGTTATGCCCCTGTGGCTCTGAACAGGAGGCCAGCACACTAGCCCTTGGAGTCACTTCTAGTAGTCCTGGTTGCAGGTGTAGATGCAGGGCTCAATAACAAGGCTGACTTCTGAGGGTTTAAGGCAGGCTCCGGGCAGCAAAGCAGTTGTTCCAGGTACAGTAGCAATCTGGCAGAGTGCACAGCAGGTCACAGCAGCAGGCAGTCCTCCGAGTCCTTCCGCAGGTCCAGTAGTGAACTGAAGAGTGGGTCCGAAGGTCCTATTTTTAATACCCTTGTGCCCTTCTTCAGGAAGGTAAGAGAAGCTTCGGGAAAAGTTCTTTCAAGTGATTACCCTGCCCTGGCTCCAAGCTGGCTCCAGTGACAATACAGGGTTGTTAAACCTTTTGTGTGGAGACAGGGCATAGGCTATTCACGTGTAAGTGGGGCTGTGCTCAGCTCCGCCCCCATTCCTGCCAGTTGATGACCCATTGAAGCACACCTCATTCCTCTATTGTGTGACTTTCTGGGAGGAATTCACAAAGCCTAACTGTCAGCTAAACCGAGTCATGTGATCCAAGACAGGCTGCAGGTACAAAGTGCTAAGGGCAGGAAAATACCAACTTTCTAAAAGTGTAATTTTCAAAATTGTAATGAAAAATCAGACTTTATCAATAAAGAGGGTTTATCATTCCAATGCCATAGGTACCAAATATGGCATATCTACCTCCTCTCAATTAGGAATTACAGTTTATTAAAGGAATTCCCAATGTTATCCTATGGGAGGGCTAGGCTTCACAGTGAAAAATGAATGTGGGAGTTTTTCACAACCAGGAAATGTAAAACTTAATAGTACATGTTTAGCCTTTTAATTTCATAGCGCCCTGCCCTATGGGCTACCTAGGGCCTAACTTAAGGATGACGTATATGTAATAAAAGGAGAGTTTAAGGCTTATCAAGGGGTTTTAAATGGCAAGTCGACATGGCAGTGTGACGCTGCATTCAGGCTGCAATGGCAGGCATGGGACAAGATTTAGAGTCCTACTTAGGTGGGTGGCACAGTAAGTGCTGCAAGCCCACTGGTAGCATTTAATTTACAGGCCTTGGGTATATGGTATACCACGCTACAAGGAACTTACAAGTAAATGAAGTGTGCCAATTGGATATATGCCAATCAAACCATGTTTAGGGGAGTGAGCACAAGCACATTAGCACTGGTTAGCTGTGGTAAAATGGACAGTCTTAAGGCCAACAAAAACAAATTCAGCAAAAAGTGGAGGATAAAAGGCAGAAAGTTTGGGGGTTACCCTGCAGAGAGGGCCAGGTCCAACACTAGACAATCTGAGTGGAACCTCAAACCTCGGTATAAAATCAACAAGTTTTTTTAATGTAGCATGATAGCGCCTGCACGTGCACAGGGGTACGCCTCAATCCAGCCAGAAAACGTGCATGATTACAAAAACGTACGCGTAAGAGCAGCACCTGGGTATCTCTGAATAAAGTCCATCCATAGGTGGACTAAGGGCTCCACTGGATGTTGATGAGCAGCAGGGGCAATCTTAATCCCTAACCCAAATATTGTGGGCTTGGAAGTTGGCACAGAAATGACAATACTGGTGATCAAGGGAAAGAAGGGTACAAACCAGTGGATAGCTGCAACATTATACCATTCCATTCAACTTGGACATGCCTATGGTACAACCTGGTGAGGTTGGGGAGCAGAAATTTCGGGAACACCACACTCCCGGTGCTGTATAGAGTCCCTTTTACAGTTGTGTTTGGTTCACGCTTGTTTCTCATCCTCATGTACTCTTGTCTGAAAGACAGGCAAACCTTTGAGTGCTGGTCCAGAAAATGCATTAGTTTGTACAATGTATATTATTTGTTGTTATTTCAGAGGTTGGTGACAGAGCAGCTTTGCTAGCGGTCTGGTCAGCAGATGCATTACCACGAGACTCCAAATCTTGGTGAGCAGCACATATAACAATAGCTACCCTATATGGTAATATGAGAGCATCTAGTAAGCTATGCATATTTAGAATCACTGAACATAGTGACAATCTTCCATATGGAGATGATGCAGGCTCTGCTGAGAACGAAGAGCTTCACTACCTGGGCAACACCTGCATACAATGTGCACACAGTGTAAATGGCCACTAGATAGTTGACATAGTTTTCGAGGCAAAAGCTGTTTGGTATTGAC
Organism: Calotriton arnoldi; assembly: GCA_963921515.1. Classification (NCBI taxonomy): domain Eukaryota; kingdom Metazoa; phylum Chordata; class Amphibia; order Caudata; family Salamandridae; genus Calotriton; species Calotriton arnoldi. The sequence continues at coordinate 57,440 of CAWUFW010004644.1, forward strand.
TCATCGGAAAGGCAAGTTCGGGATTTGGTCAAATTGGCAGTTATGATCAAACAGCAGTGAGAGTCGCCATCTCTTGCTGCGAGCAGAAGGGAGGCTGGCTTCAGCCTGTAGGCTGTGTTTCTTTACTGGTAAAATCAGTGTATTACTCACGCTCAAAGTGGACACTTAGGCCCCTTGCTGTATTAGGGCAGCAATGACTGACCTAATCCCTGCTTTAGCTTCCGGGTATAGAGAGTACTGTGGAACACATGGAAGTTTCTTCATGGGGTTCATTCTGATTTCGACTGGCTCCACTGAGTGAACACAACATCATTCACATGTTTATGGTTCAAATCTTATATTAGCATTTTCAAATAGAGCATGAAATACCAGCAGCAGATTCGCTACCACCGAGGGTCAGCCACCCTGGGTGCAGCTTTACAAAGCATTATTTTGTGCTGATAACAAAGAAAAACATTCCCAAACCCCCCATTTCCCCCCCACTCACCCCATCCGGAACAGTAACCTTTGTGTAGTTATGGATTCTTTCACTGCTCGGAAGTTGCTGCTGGCTGGGACGCCTCTAGCAGACGTAATAGCCGGAGATATCTGGGACATGTCAGTTCTCGAAACTCCTGTGATAACAGTGACACAAATGGGCCCCATAAATTTGAAAACTCTGAACTTTTCCCAGCTAGGGACATGGCCATCTTTTCCATTCCAAGTATGTGCCCTATCCTGTGTAGCCAGTTTGTGTGGGTAGGGGTGAGCGCAGTGCCCCAGTGACCAACAATATTTTGAGGGGCTGCCCCCAATGCCATGCCTATCTGCCGGCCGAATCTAGATTTTAGAGGGAATGTAAGAGAGTTTGGAAGACCGAGCAGCACATAGGCCGGGAATCGCGGAAGCTGAGCGTCTAGGTAGCAGTCTGTCATCTAGGACCTGTGACCAGTATTGCTGAATCTGAGGGCAGTCCCACAATAAGTGTGTCAGAGTCCCCCTCCCCCCGCATCCCCGCCAGCAGTTCGCACTTTGCGTGGGCCTTATTCTGTGTAGCCTGACTGGTGTATAATACCAAAGTGTTGTTGTTTTGGTCAGGGTTTCGGTGAGGGCCATGCTGTGGGCTGTGTGTCAAGCCCTGTATGAAATGTCCTCCCATTCCCTAACACTCAGAGTCCGCCCAAGTTCCTCTTCCCATCTAGCCTGCCCCGCCTTAAATGTGTGGTTATGGGTTTGGAGCAAGAGGGCGTATAGTTCGGATATAAGACTTTTATCCGACGTTTTGGCCAAGAGCCATTTCTCGTATTGGGTTAAATATCGTTGTGCGTTGGGTCTATTTAGTGGATGCGTGATCCACTGCCTAAATTGTAAATAGTGGAACCTTTCAGTTTCCGGGAGTCCAAATTCTTCGCGCAGTTGGGGAAAGGAGAGTATGTCTTCGGTATTAAAGAAGTGGCCCATAGAACGGCAGGCCAACTGTCTCCAGGTCGCTAATCCCTCCGCCACGGCCCCCGGAGTGAAGTCCGGGTTGTTGAGTAGAGGGGTCAAAGGTGATGGATGGGTGGTCAGTCCTAATTTAATACTGGTTTGATACCAAGCAGTCATGGTCGTCAGCGTTCCCGGCGATAGGCCTTTCCGATGAGTCAATACCCAACAGCTTTTGCCTCTAAAACTATGTCGACTATCTAGTGGCCAGTTACACTGTGTGCACATTGTATGCAGGTGTTGCCCAGGTAGTGGAGCTCTTCGTTCTCAGCAGAGCATGCATCATCTCCATACGGAAGATTGTCACTATGTTCAGTGATTCTAAATATGCATAGCTTACTAGATGCTCTCATATTACCATATAGGGTAGCTATTGTTATATGTGCTGCTCACCAATATTTGGAGTCTCGTGGTAATGCATCTGCTGACCAGACCGCTAGCAAAGCTGCTCTGTCACCAACCTCTGAAATAACAACAAATAATATACATTGTACAAACTAATGCATTTTCTGGACCAGCACTCAAAGGTTTGCCTGTCTTTCAGACAAGAGTACATGAGGATGAGAAACAAGCGTGAACCAAACACAACTGTAAAAGGGACTCCATACAGCACCGGGAGTGTGGTGTTCCCGAAATTTTTGCTCCCCAACCTCACCAGGTTGTACCATAGGAATGTCCAAGTTGAATGGAATGATATTATGTTGCAGCTATCCACTGGTTTGCACCCTTCTTTCCCTTGATCACCAGTATTGTCATTTCTGTGCCAACTTCCAAGCCCACAATATTTGGGTTAGGGATTGATATTGCCCCAGCTGCTCATCAACATCCAGCGGAGCCCTTAGTCCACCTACGGATGGACTTTATTCAGAGATACCCAGGTGCTGCTCTTACGCGTACGTTTTTGTAATTATGCATGTTTTCTGGCTGGATTGAGGCGTAGCTCTGTGCATGTGCTGACGCTATCATGCTACATTAAAAAAGCTTGGGAATTTCATACCCGAGGTTTGAGGTTCCACTCAGATTGTCTAGTGTTGGACCTGGCCCTCTCTGCAGGGTAACCCCCAAACTTTCTGCCTTTTATCCTCCACTTTTTGCTGAATTTGATTTTGTTGGCCTTAAGACTCTGTCCATTTTACCACAGCTAACCAGTGCTAAAGTGCTTGTGCTCACTCCCCTAAACATGGTTTGATTGGCATATACCCAATTGGCACACTTCATTTACTTGCAAGTTCCTTGTAGTGTGGTATACCATATACCCAAGGCCTGTAAATTAAATGCTACCAGTGGGCTTGCAGCACTTACTGTGATACTTACTGTGATACCCACCTAAGTAGGACTCCAAATCTTGCCCCAGGCCTGCCATTGCAGCCTGAATGCAGCGTCACACTGCCATGTCGACTTGGCATTTAAAACCCCTTGATAAGCCTTAAACTCTCCTTTTATTACATATACGTCATCCTTAAGGTAGGCCCTAGGTAGCCCAAAGGGCAGGGCGCTATGAAATTAAAAGGCTAAACATGTACTATTAAGTTTTACATGTCCTGGTTGTGAAAAAGGCCCACATTCGTTTTTCACTGTGAGGCCTAGCCCTCCCATAGGATAGCTTGGGGGATTCCTTTAATAAACTGTAATTCCTAATTGAGAGGAGGTAGATATGCCATATTTGGTACCTATGGCATTGGAATGATAAACCCTCTTTATTGATAAAGTCTGATTTTTCATTACAATTTTGAAAATTACACTTTTAGAAAGTTGGTATTTTCCTGCCCTTAGCACTTTGTGCCTGCAGCCTGTCTTGGGTCACATGACTCGGTGTAGCTGACAGTTAGGCTTTGTGAATTCCAACCCTGTATTGTCACTGGAGCCAGCTTGGAGCCAGGGCAGGGTAATCACTTGAAAGAACCTTTCCAGAAGAAGGGCACAAGGGTATTAAAAAATAGGACCTTCGGACCCACTCTTCAGTTCACTACTGGACCTGCGGAAGGACTCGTAGGACTGACTGCTGCTGTGACCTGCTGTGCACTCTGCCAGACTGCTATTGTACCTGGAACAACTGCTTTGCTGCCCGGAGCCTGCCTTAAACCCTCAGAAGTCAGCCTTGTTATTGAGCCCTGCATCTACACCTGCAACCAGGACTACTAGAAGTGACTCCAAGGGCTAGTGTGCTGGCCTCCTGTTCAGAGCCACAGGGGCATAACAGGCTCCCACCATCTTGAACCTGCACCTGGAGTCAGTGTGAGAGAGTCCTGAACCTCCAAGAGGTCACCATCCACTCCTTGGTTGTGGTGTTAAAGGTATCCAGATGGCCAGTTTCCAAAACTGAGGACTTAGACAAAATTTGGCCAAAAAGTGCCCTGAGAACCAGAAGACCGGGACCAACCTGCTCGCCTATCCACCCGAGTTGCATCGCCGGTCACATTGACTTCGCGGCTTCTCCCACTACGTTCTTCTCCAAAGCAGCAAATCAGTTTCAGCAGTCCATCGCCACAGGGGAACTGTCTTCGGCTACAGCATTCTGCCTCATCCTGCTGGAGATTTTCGACTTACAATTTGGTGACTAAGTCCAAAGGTAAAAATCTTCACCGCGGCTTCGCTCCACGGCCATCCGACGACAACGCTTCTTCCCTGGACACTCCTGCAGCCTTGCCCCGCTCAACTTCTACCTTCTCAGACACTTTTCTTTCAAAGTGTTCCTAAGTCCTAAGGTAAGCATTGACCAGGCCCAATTGTATTCTTGTATCCGAACTGTGTTCCATCACGGTCGGCCTTAAGTTTCAACTTTGATTTGGTCTAGCATGGCCAGATGTCAGCGGTTGGCGCTTTGATCTTTTAGGCGCTATTTTGAACCTTAAACTTTACAAATTGCCCCCTTGATTCAGTCCCTTAAAGATAGGAAGGTGACTGTTTTTAACTATGCAGATGACCTTCAACTACTCTTTAGGATTGACAATTCACACAACTCGGTCACGGATTTTCAGGCTACAATGCGGCACATCCAACAATGGATGGACCACAACCATCTCAAACTGAACCCTGGTAAGACAGAGCTTGTTCTTACTGGGGACAGTCACAAGTACTGGGGTCCCCATTACTGGCCACCAGAGCTAGGATCCTCTCCCTCCCCCCTCGGCTAAAACACTAGGAGTCTCCCTCAACAATGACCTTTCACTAAAAACCCAGGTCGGTGCGGTTATCTCTAAGTGTTTCTTTCAAATGCGCAAGATCAGGAAGATACATCGTCTTCTCACTCAGGAAGCCCTGATCCAGGTCATAATAGCCACCGTCCTGTCGCACCTGGACTATGCCAATTCTGTGTACTTGGGCATGCCACTCTACCTGTTCAAACAGCTTCAGATGGCCCAAAATCATGCAGCCCGACTGGTCTTTCGACAACCTAAATGGCAACCAGCGACTCCCTTGCTGAAGAAATTGCACTGGCTCCCCATTTCCCAGTGCTGCACCTTCAAAACAGGCTGCCTCATTTTTAAATCCTTGCAAGGCAATAGCCCCGTATTTATTAATAGCCTGATATCTAGGCATACTCCCTCACGTAATCTGCGTTCTGCCCACCTCTCACTCCTCATCACTCCGACATTCAAGCGGGTGCGTCAAGGAGGCCGCAGATTTGCTATTCTCACCCCCAAACTGTGGAACTCACTCCCGCTGGAAATACGGTCTTGCACAAACCTCCTGCAGTTTAGGAAGTCCCTTAAAACATGGCTTTTTGCACAAGCCTCTAATTAATGTTTTCTTTGATAGCACATAGAGCCTTCTACAGCACCATGAAACCACCTGGTGTACGCGCGCTTTATAAATTATTTTTAACATTTTAACATTTTTAACAAATTCATAACTACTGTTCTACTGATTGGATTTTTGTTGTTTTGGTGTTAAATAATTAATTAAAAATGACTATTTCTCTAAATTGGGTTGCGATTTTTCTTATGTTGTATTTTCACTTTACTGCTGTTTGTGTGCTGCATAAATACTTTACACATTGCCTCAAAGTTAAGCCTGGCTGCTTTTTGTGCCAAGCTACCCAGGGTTAAGCACAGGCTTTTTTTGGTTCACCATGCAAGGGATGGTGGCTATTGTTTGACAAGGGCTCACACCCTAGTCAACCAACAACCCATTTTCTCACATCTAGGGACAGGGTATCTCACTTTGCCTCTTTAGTAGTACAGGAACATTGCACTGTTTAAGGGATCAAGCAACACTTCCACTGCACCGATCACCCAGAGTCATCAGGCAAAGTGGAAAGGTATAATGGCACTATGCAGAACAAGATAGATAAGATTTGTGCTGAAACCCACCTTAAGTGGCTGGGTACACTACCTTTAGCACTTTGGTCAATCAAAGCCATTCTGTCCCAGAAAACTAAACTCCATCCATATGAAATAGTAATGGGCCAACCCATGTTGATTCCATGCAACACTCCACACTGTCTCCAACTTCCCTTGCCTTTGAAGGATGTGGTTCTGCAATATTGCAGGCAGTTGGTTAACAGTTTCTGGCGTTTGCATTCCAAGGGTTCAAGCCGCCCTGTGTGCTTACCCAACCAGAGCTTGCCACACACTGGAGAGTGGGACTATGTGCATGTTCACAAATGAAAGTCTGCACTGCAACCTCGGGTCCTGCTCACAACGAGCACCGCTATGAAGTGATGTATGATCCCGCTTCGATCTACTCCAGTCATTGCAAGAAGCCTACAGAAACTCTGGTGTCTCTGCAATGTTGTGCCCTTCGCTACCAGCCCTACTCCTCAGCCTGAACGCATCGAAGTTACAGGAAGAAGTCTCAGCTGCTGTGCCTCCACAACCACACCCACTCCAGAACACAACCCCTCCTCACCAATACCATCTCCGGCCACAGAAGTTGGCACACCTCCTGCTACTGGATCCTGTGGTGGGTCTGGATAGTTCTGTTGGCAGCAAGTCTTGTTGTTTTGAGCTCTGTTGTGGTACTACATCAAAGGAAGAAATGGTGGGTGCCTCAAAGTGAAGCACACCCTGCTCACTGCCCACCCACTGAATATATGTTCTTAGTTTCACAATATCACCTATGTGCACTTGGTGGAAAGATAGCAACCAAAGCTTAAGCCTTCTTCTAGCTGGATTTGCACTCATCTACTTAAAGATGCACTGGCAGATGGGCCAATGGTTCCTACGCGTTACAACAAAGAACAATACCTTGATCTGCATGGACACTTTTACGGTGAATGTGGGAATGTCTCTGTTCACATTCCAATATCCACTGAAGTTTTCCGTTACCTAACTAGAGTATTCTGCCTACTGCTGTTTATCCTGCCTACATTGCACTAGGATTATTCTGTGAACATCGTAATGGCAGCATGCATGTGGCTAGAGAAAGTGACAGGCACTACAAGACTTTGAAGCTTGTTTCTTCTATTTCTGACTGCTGTCAGGCATTCTATATTCTCTAAGCAAAGTGCAGGCACAACCTGGAATGTATGTTATATGCGGTAACAATGCCTATGCTTGGTAACCAACAGATTGGTCTGGATCATGTGACCCAGAATATCTAGTTACAGCTATTTTTCATACACCTTCTAAATCCCTGTACAGATACTGTCAAGAACTATATCAGAGACTAAGATTTTTTGTTATCCTAGTACTAATGTCGGGGATCGGGCTAGCCATACCTGAACTTCATGCCCTCACAAAGACCTAGAAGAAGTTGCTAAAGCGACCACCCTCATTTTAGAATAATCTCAGGCCTGCTAGAAGCACAGAGAACTGTAATTACGGTTTCCAGATCTCGGTTAAAACCGACTGTAAATGAGAACACACTGATGACAGTTAAAATCTGCGTTACAGTTTAAACTGGAAAACAAAGCATTTGACTGCACTTATACTGCTTTGGCACCCTCTGGCATCAAAGCAGTACAAGTACAGCTCCAACTGCAGTTTTGGGATGAACCGAGATGAAAAGAAGGCTCAGCACAAACAAATATACAGCAGCGGAAAACAGTGTTTTGCTGAACAGTGTGATGCTCACCTCGCTGTAGCTATAGTTAGTGTTGCGCTAAAGGAATCAAGGCAGTTCAACAAAAGAATCAGTTACAGGCTGGGAGACCTCTTCAACTCACAGGTTTACAACAGTCTATTTCTGCACACAAGTTACAACAAGTAATCCTAGGATATATAATCCAGGCACTTCTTTGCACCACAGAGCCCAGAGTTCTCGCATGGGGGAGAATATGGGATGGGGGAGTAACTGAATATTGTAGTATACTCACTGAATGAAGTTTTCCCTGGAACAATGCATGGCACAGTGGTAGCTCTCATTAGGCAGAACACATTAGGCTTGACAACTTGACACACAGTCTCTGTTCTGCATGTGAAGTGTGTGTGTTGAGTTTAACATTTATACCTTGTTTATGAATAGTTTTGGACACTGTGCGGTGCCATATTATACCAATGAGTAGAATGTTAGTACTATAATGTAATGGAATGTCGTGAGGAAAAGTGGGGGTTGGAAGAAAGAGCGCCCAGGGGAAAGATGTGTCTCTTGAGAGGATGCCAGTATTTATATGAGAATAAAGTGTTGAACTTCCAACTTGCGTGCAGAAGCATCTTTACAAATTGGTGACAAGATTTCCTGGCACCTGAACCCATCGCTGTTTGAAAGGAGGTGAAGGAACAACCTTTTCACATCATTTAAAACAATTCCTGTATGGGACAGTTATATGACTCTGTGAGTAAATACTGCTATACAAATAGAGGAAGAAGTACCCTCACTGCCTTTATCTACAAGCATTACTGCAGTTTCTTGCACTCCTAACTGGTTGCAGCCAACTGTCAGTAGTGTGCTGATGTCTGGATTCTGCTTCATGTGGCTACTCGAGCTGCTTCAAGACAATCATCCTTATTCCTGCTGTACTGCTTCACCAGCGACATCATAGAAGACCCACTATCTGTAGAAAATGGGCTATTTGTTCCCAAACAAGCCCTATCTCCAGTCGAAAACGGAGTTTTGGTACGCAGTGATGGCCATTTTAGGTGGTTGGAAGAACCACCATTAAGTTAATAGTATTTTACATTGTTTGTTAACAAGTAGTGTCTGTGGATCCGGTGACAGGCTAGCCTGTTGACAATAATTTGGGCAATCTATCGACTGCGAACTCCAGTGTTCACAACCAGAGTGGAGGCACTAAGAAGTTTTTGTTGGTATATATGAACACAAACTGTGTATTGTCATAATGGCTATCATGTATGAAGTGGGAGTGGCGACAATATTTAGTAAATTATATTTCCCCTGTTGATGAGGACGATGACATGACTCCAGATAAGAAAAATAAAAATTTGTTTCACTGCTTAGGTCCAGGAGGTCTAAAGGTGTATAACAGAATAGAAAATAAACCAAGACAAATGGGGCAAGGCAACGTATTTACTGATGCCTTGAAAGATCTTGATGGTTACTTTGTGCCTACAGTATGCGTAGGGATTGATAGATATACATTTTATCACAGGAAGCAGAACAAGGATGAAACTATTGAGGAGTTTGTGGCAGCTTTAAAAAAATCTTGCTTTGACGTGTAGGTTTGGAAATTTACACAGCAAACATATTCCAGACCAGACTGTTATGCATGCTTACAATTCCAACATTCAAGAAAGTCTATGGGCTAAAGGTGAAACATCACTTCAAGAAGTGATTGAAATTGGTAAGAGCTTAATTGAAAGGTAGATGCGTGAAGGCAGTTCTAACGGATGATAAAATAAAGGACGACAAACCATCGCAAGGATTAAATCCAAGGAGCAATTTTTGAACACCGAAGTTTAGAAAAAAACACCTGGAAATACAGACAAAAATTCAAAAAAAAAATATATATATATCCACTAGTGCGGAGGGTAAAGGAAAATGTTTCAGGTGAGGCTACTCAGGGTATTATGCCAATGATAAAAAAATGCCCTGCACATAACCAGAAGTGTTCCGGTTGTGGAATTAAAGGGCATTTTTACAAGCTGGCAGTCATAACGATATCAGATGATTCCACGACTAACTTTAGCAGTTTGTGCAAAACATCATCTTTAGCTCCAGCATCCTTCCACTCTTTTCGTGAAATAGGAGTTACCTCATCACATATATCTGCAATACAACTGTTCTCTAATGCCTCAAAAAGAACCTCTTCGATTAGTATAGGTAGTCTACTTAAGAACTCTGCAATTCTGTTTTTCACTCCTGGCATGTATTATACTTCGTAGTTATCAATCAATTTGACAGAAATGTGGGCACGCTGTGGAGACGTGTTACTCCTGATCTGTTCGCCACACCAGATGGGATCCCGTATGAATTGTCTAAAATTATCTAACCCTCAGGCACATGCAAGCGCTTCACGTTCTATCACAGAATATTTTTCTTCTGTAGGCATGAGAGAACATGAAGCAAATGCTATTATATATTCCTCACCACTTGAGTTAACCTGAGTAAGTACAGCACCCAAACCTTTCCCACTGACAACAGAGGTCACAATATTTTTTTACATTTGAATCAACACCTTGTAAAGGTGGTGCCTTGCATATTTAATTTTGATATTTGGAAATGCAATATGGCATTCTTCCATCCAAGAAAATTCTTTCTTATTTTTAAGTAATTGTCTGATGGGGAAGATTTTACTTGAAAATTTGTTAACAAACTTTGAATACAATTCTGTCAATACCAAAAATGCACTTACATCATCTTTACTCTTTGGAGAAGAAAAAACTCTTGGATAAACAATTGCATGTTTTTTGGGAATTGAAACGTGAACTGTCATTGGGTGATGATAAACTCATGTGCAATGGACAAGTTATTCCTTCTGAGTGTATAAGTGACAAGCTTTTAAACATTTGTCATGAAGGCCATCTTGGTATTTCACAAACTAAAAGCAGAATGAAAAATGTTTACTGGTGGCCTGGATTGGATGTGGCGATTGACAGGAAAGTCAGGGAATGTGTACTTTGCAATTAGTCTGATAAATCTAGAATTGCTTGCAATCCACCTTTATGTCCTATTGACTGTCACAACATGCCCTGGGAAAGGGTGGGTATTGATATAGTGGGACTGGTTGGAGAAAAGGGTGAGCCAAAGTATATCATTACTGTGATGGATAATTTTTCAAAATGGCCTGAGATTGAAGTGGTAGCAAAGGCAGATTCTAAGACAGTGGGTCAATTTTTGGATAAAATATTCGTAAGGGAAGGACTTTCTAAAATCATATTGGCTGACAAGTCTGCACAATTTACTGCAGATGTTTTTAAGGAATTTATCACGAGGAATAGAATTAAACATAGGACAACTTCAGTATATCATTTGGCGGGTAATGGTGTTGTTGAGTGCTTCAACAGGGTGATGAAGGGTACATTCCAGTTAGCTAATGCTATGGATAGGAATTGAAGTATCGAATTACTACGTACATTTTGGGCAAATAGGATTACTCTGTGTGCCTCTACAGGACATATTCCTTTTGAATTAATGAGAGCGATAACTTGGGGTGGATGTCAGAATCTAGGAAGTCAGATTGCTCACCATCAGTGGTCAAAGAAAAGTTAATAGATGCCCAGAATACATACAAAAATTATGATGATAAAAATCATAGTTGTAAGAATAGTCAACTAGCTGAAGGTGATGTCGTCAAAGCCAAGCCTCCTAGTTTCTCGAGGAATGGTGACAACAGGTATTCGAAGTCCTTGCAAGTAAAGAAAATCTTTGGCAATTCAGCACTTATTGATGGGAGGATTTGGCATGAGTTGAATTTCAGTTTGCAAAGGTGGCAATACGATTCCTGTTCCATGGTCGAATCAAGGATAGTTACTTGAATGGAATGAAAGAGTAGATAATAATATGAATGGTAGTAATGAAAGAAGTTGTGTAGACAATAATGAGTAATATAACCTGTGGACGAACCACCATGAAAATAAAATTAGAGAAAATAAGTCTGAAATATTTGGGCTCACAAAAAGCAAAATGAACAACACAGCCCTTGATACTTGTCATACCCAACACAGAGTATAGGAGTATATCTAGGGCATCTCCCTCAAGCTAACGTCATTTTTAGCGGGAGGTCAAGCTCCGTTAACAATTCAGAGTCAGAGCCTGTTCCCAGCTGTGAGACTTTTTTTCAAGCCCGGTGCCAAGGGACCTACAAATCAAAAGTTAATTAAAATATATCAATAATATATAGGAAGAAATTAAATGCACCTTAGTCCTGCAGCACATCAAGCGCCACTCCCCTGATATTGTACTGATATAGGAGACGTACCTTAAGGGAAATTGCTGCAAGGCCCAGGACTGCTTTGGATACAGGCTTGCTGCCCACACTGGGCATTCCACAGACTCCCGGAGTGCAGGCATCCTGCTTCGGAATTCCTTATCCTTTATGGTTACTAGAGTGTGGTGGGACCCCTTGTGGTGCTATGTGGCCCTGACAGGTACCTGGAAGGGTCAACCCATTACTTTCTGGTCACTATATGTCCCACCCAAACTCAACGCAATAATCCTGCCAAACCTTAGTGCTCTTCTCCTGGAGCCGCCCACTGGGATCCTCCTTAGGGGAGGGGATATAAATGCGGTGATGGACCCTGCTTTGGACCGACTGGGCACCGCAGGGGGACGAGCGAGCGGACAGAACCTCCCAGATTTTATCTCCGCAATGGGTATGGTTGACCTGTGGAGAACCCATAACCCTCACCTGAAACAATGCACATATTATTCAGCCGCAATGGGTCTTTTTCACGCCTTGATTACTTCTTCACGCGCCATGATCAGGTGGGGAACTTTAAAAGACCAACGCATTTGGCGTGGGGAATTTCTGATCACTCCCCAGTGGGTATTGAACTTAGGGGCCCAGTTGTTAACATTGCTAAATTGCCCAGACTGGATCCCTGGTACTTGCGAGATGCAGACCTTAGAGACAAACTAAATTCAGGAGCGTACCATTACTTTAAAGAAAATGAGGGGTCTGTGTCGTCCCCGTGCACCCTGTGGGAGGCGTTCAAGGCAATAATTCGAGGCCTGGCCCAGTCACTGATAGGAGGGAAGAAGAAAGAGGCCATGATAGAAAGTAGGACAAATGAACAAGAGATCCTGGCCCTGGAGAGGAAGGTAGTAGAGGAGGGGAGTGTAGGCCTTTGCCACAGGCTTACATTGCAACAACATGATTTGCGATCCTTAGTTGACAACGCAGCTCAATCGTATGCACTGGCCATACAGCGTCGACTGTACAATGTGGGAGACAAGGCCTCCAGACTACTTGCCTGGCTAGACAAGATAGATAGGGACAGATCGTGGGTAGTGGGGGTCAACAATAGGGCAGGGGTCCTACAGATGACAAACACTGCAATAACTGAGGCATTCACTTCCTATGTGGGTCTCTATTCGCCTGTCAGCACTAGATCGGGAGCGGACTGCGATGAGCTGCTGAGAGCTTCTCCCTCCCAACGCTCACTAGCGACATGAGGAGCACACTTGACGCTGTCCTCACGGAAGAGGAAATACTTGCAGCCTCAAGACCCTGCACTCCAGGAAGGCAGTGGGGCCCAACGGGCTGCTAGTTGAACTGTTCAAGGGGATATCCGGCAAGATAGCGAAGCCAATGTTAGAGATGTTTCAAGCAGCAAAGGAAGCTGGAATCTTGCTTGAAGATCAACGAATGGCCATGATAGTGGTTATACACAAAGCAGGCAAGCCCCCGGAGGACTGTAGTTCCTACAGACACATCTCTCTTTTGAATGTGGAGGCGAAGTGCTGGCCACGGCCCTTGTGACTAGGCTCACGGCTGTCCTTGCCTCCATCATCCATGTGGATCAGTCCGGCTTTATGCAGCGTAGGAGCACCCGTCACAATCTGCGTAGATTGTACGGCGTCCTGCACATGACTGGTGCGCTCCCGACCCAACAGGCTACGTTGAAGACGTTAGATGCCTCAATAGCTTTCAATAGCATAGAGTGTCCCTAGCTGTTTGCCATGCTACCCAGGCTGGGATTTGGCCTGAAATTCTGTGAGTAGATCAAGCTACTACATCAGGCCCCACTGGCCAGGGTGAGGGTCAATGGAGTGATAGCTAAGATCTTCCTATTGCGCAGGGGTACCTGCTATAGCCCTTGCTGTTTGCTCTGGTGCTAGAACCACTGGCAGTCTGGATACGTAATGATTCACTGGTATGGGGCATTCCGTTACAGAGCAGATGGGAGGAGTGCATCTTCCTATATGCAGATGACATAGCCTTGTACCTCTCCAGACCATACTTTTCCATCGCGAGAATTCTCCACATTTTCAAACTCTTTGGGAGCTACTGCACTTATAATATAAACTGTGCCAAATCAGTGGTGTTTCCCCTGTCGGGCCCCCCTCCTAGACTTCCGACGAGGTGTGTGGCACCCATTGTGACCGAAGGTTTCAAGTACCTCGGAATCTTCGTGACCCGAGACCACCAGTTGTTTCTGCAGCGGAACCTCTCCCCTCAACTGACCCAACTCTGAGCCAATGTGACGCACTGGCGCACCCTTCCACTGTCCTCAATGAGCAGGGCAGCCTTGTGTAAGATGATGGCCCTTCCACCCCTTTTATACATCCTTCAAAATACACCCTACCCAGTCCCAACCACACACTGGGGAGAGCCGGCCTACAGGGTGGACAGAGCGGCAATGCCAGCCGGTAGCTATGAGTCCATTCCGTACGCCTTTCGGGTGAGGATGGATTTACCGCTGCATACGGCGGCTGTGGAGAGGTGCTGGACTGAAGTGAACTGATATCTGGGTTGGCACTCTAGATTGACGAACATGACCCCTCTGTGGCATAGCGATCAGCTGGGGGAGGTGTCCAACTTACTGGGATTCTCAGGTTGGGCAAAGATAGGCATTGAGCACCTGGGGGACGTGTGGAGGAACGAAGCGTTTCTTCCCTTTGATATTCTGGGTCAGGAATATGACTTATCTGCCACTCAGATGCTCCATTACCTTCGGCTCGGACACGCCCTTAGGGTTCATATTCATGAGGGCATTGATCTTCCCGATTCCTTCTCCTTAAAAGACCTGTTACTTGCAGACCCCGTTCCGGAAAAAGGGATATCGGTAATTTATCGAAAACTGGTGAACAACTCCCCTGACCCCTTGGGCTCCCTCATTCGTGCCAAAATGGGAGGCTGATTTAAACTGGTGCCAGACGGCAGAGGAAGTGATCTACAAAAGCATAGGGTGCCCTAGAAAGTGGGAGAAGATATGGACCCCTTGGCGGGATTATAGGGGTACATCATTGGGGTCATGACTCACCTGTGTGCTGTAACGATTACCGTGTGCTGTAATGGTGTAGAAAATGGGCAGCTCACACCCCACACTGAACGGAGTATTGCTAGACAGTCCCTGAGCAGTTCAGGAATTGTGCCTCGACTGATTTACAATGTAATACACATGTTGAATTGTGATTATGTACTCGCAAATACGGTTTCAGACTTCTATGATGAGATTGTTTAATAAAAAGAATTTATCAAAAATAAAAATATAATATATAGGAAGTGCCTCACTTAAGCGACCACCATGAACCGGTTGGCTGTTACTCACCAACTGGCTCGCTGTATCATCAGCCACTTTCTTATATTGACAGGAGGAACCAACACCATGTTAGAAGCTAATGGTGCTCACTGTGTATAACCTTTCTATAAACAAAAAACAAACAGGAATGGTTACTTGAATGGAATGAGAGAGTGGCTGAGACTATGAATGGTAGTAATGAAAGAAGTTGGTTGGACAATAATGAGAAAGATGGTGGTTCTTCCACAGGTAATGACAATAGCATTAGAGAAAATAAGAGCCTGGAAGAACATACTGAAAGATTTGGTTGCACAATAAAAAGACCTGTCGGATGTGAGGATTTTTATGTTATGTAAGTGAACTCATTGTATGAATGTACTCATGTTGTCTTCTCAATATTTTATGTACGTCAGTGCATTGGTATTATCATTTATTTGTAGTCCCTCAAGTTGTCTGTAGTCTTTAATAAGTATAGGATTGTTTTAGAGCCAATTGTATGTAATTTTTATGTCTTGTCTAGGCAGCGCTTGCGCTGTCTCTTCGAGAAATGCTGTATTCAGGATCTTGGCATTCAACATGCCCATCGCTTCTGGTTGATTAATTGGCCTGCCTTTCTAAATTCCTTTACTCTGGTTGGTCAATACTGTCCATCTGTCCCGTCTTTGTGTGCTTGGTTCCCTCCCAGCAGACATAACCAATTGTTTTTTTTGGTTGGCCATCTCTGGCCATCTGTTGCCTCCTTGTTCGCACCCCCTCCCTCCCGTCATTGCTGCTGTCCTTCCTGCACTGCTGCTGATGTAATACATTGTATTTTGGTTACTTTACAGATCGTATCGCATTGTGATTATTGTTTGCTCCTGCATGCCCTACCCCCCTGCACCACACTGCATTGACTTTGTGGCAATGGCATTGTATTCTGGTAACTTTATCGACTGTAACGCATTGTATTTATTGTTCGTTGCAGCATGCTCCACCCCCTGCACGACACTGCATTGACTTTTGTGGCAATGGCGGCACGCCACGCTTTAGCTTTAAACATCTAAAGCTAAAGCGCGGCGTGCCGCCACTGCAACAAAATGAAAAAAATAAAGGAGGGTAGACGCTGCATTTCTTTTCCATTTATTTACTTTTATAGCAATGGCAGCACATTGCACTTTATCTTTAAACATCTAAAGCTCAAGCGTGCGTGCCGCAATTACTACAATAGTAAATAAACAGGGAAAAAAAGGAGGCTGCACAACTTTCATTTTCTATTCATTGACTTGTAGCAATGGTGGAAAACTATGCTTTAGCTTTAAACATCTAAAGCTAAAGTGTGGCGTGCCGCAATTGCTACAAAAGTCAATAAATTAAAAAAACAAAGGCAGGTGGACACCGCATTTCTTTTCCATTTGCAAAGCCAATAGCTCGACATTTAACTAATGCAAGACCTAATGCATTGCAAATGCTTGTTTTATTATTTGGTAGGGATGATGCGTTGTGATGCACATTTATACCTTGTTTATTACTAGTTTTGGACACTGTGAGGTGCCATATTATAACAGCAATGAGTAGAATATTAGTACTATGACTGTAATGAAATGTGATGAGGAAAAATGGGAGTTAGAAGAAAGATCGTCCAGGGGAAAACTGTGTCTCCTGAGAGGGTGCCAGGATTTATTGGAGAATAAAGTGTGGAACTTCCACCTTGCCTGTGGAAGCATCTTTAAAGTGTCTCTCTCCTTTGAAAAACTATGAAGCATCCAGTGACCTCTCAATGGAAGAAATCCTGTGAATTCTAAACAGAATACAGGGCAGATCCCTCACTGTAAGGATTCTCCTGGAATGTCACACAATTCAGAATGTAATGTTCTTCAGTTCTTTTATACTTTACTTCTACCACCTTTCCACTGAGCCATAGTTTTGCTTTTATGTGCCAGTGTCTTAACTTCAATGACTGTACAGGCCACCTGCTCTAGGTGTCAAGCAATCCGTGAAACGTAACCATTTCCTCTGCTGTGTATACCAGCAGAGGGCAGAACACTGCTAGGGCCTGCTTATAATGATCTTTGTTCTACCCATTTCCTCACTCTGTAGGAATGGAGAAGCCAGACCTAAATTAACCCATGCATACTCTCCAGCGTGCTTTGTTCCATCACACACCTCCTCTGTGTTTGTAGCCTCTTGCTGCACATCACATTTAGTACAATGAATAGCCCTTCCTATTAACCATGTGTGTTAAAGGTGAGGGATCCCAATTGATATTTCGCAGACACTTCCTATTTGTTGCTCAAAGGGTTCTGTTCCAAATGATATCATCTCAACCAGTGTGTAACCCTGATTCTTTTATGAAGACCATGCCACCTCACCTCCTACCACTGTTTCACAGGCCTTACCCTGTGCCCAGTTCTTCCAGTGGCGTCTCTCAGTGTGAACTATGTGTTTAACACAACCAAATCATTCTTAAAAGGCATGCCCAAGGATTTAGGTTGAAAGCAGTCTTTTGATTTCAGTAGAGAAGTGTGACATTAAAGGTAAGACCAATAAAACAGAAACCAGATTTAAAACCTGGGTTGTGGACCATGCTTCCATGTTAAGACTGAGTTCACAGTGTCTCAGCTGGCGACAGTACATGACATATTTGACTTAAACAGCCAGGGTATGCTGGTAAATTAGTGAACTGGATACATAATAAAAAGGCTTATTTTACTTGTTTCGAAGTGCCAGAGTACCATGCTGGGGTGGGTAACTTTCCCACATCCTATCCCACAGGAAATGAATGCAGGATGGGTGGGAAATACCACGGAGTAAATGGGTTTACCTTGCCAGTCTTAATAAAGGTGGCGAGCTGTACCCTGGAAACCAGGGGCACCTTAAGAGATTACTGGAGCCACAGATTGGAGGACAACCTATTGCTGTTTGCCCAGTGAGAGAATGCAGTACTGTTTCAGTTAAGTTCAGCTGATGAATAAACACTCGCTGCACTGATGAAACCTTTATTTTGCGTTCTATGATGAGGAGGAGCTACCTTACCAAAAAATATGATACAGGATTCCAGTACCTCAAGAACCCTAATGAGAGCAATCAGGATTCCTGGGAAGCCCATTTATACCTCTAGAAGAAAACAACTCAACATCATCTATAGTCTATTTAGTGGCAGACTTTCAATTTGCAGCAAATCTCCGGTACGTAACAATAGTGCATGCTCCAAAGTCTCTGCCCAGCCTAAAGGTGTGCCTATAAGAGCATTACATGATACTTTTCCCCCTAGACCCCCAGTCTGCTCTACCTCCCCATCAGTGGTGGTCAGAGTAGCCCTCTGCTCTCCTTTCCGCAGGAATCCCCGTTGAATCACCTACTGTAGATGAATCCAACCTCTCCTCTGGCTATTTCAGAAATGGCTACTCCACTCCTGTGTATTTCTCTGCGTCGACCATAATCCCAACTGCCTGCAGGTATACTGATTTGTCCTATTCTGCCCCACACAATGATTGTTACATCTGCTAGGTGTGTAGTGGCTTGTTGTCTCTGGTGGCAGGCAGGATTTCCCTGTTGCATCTGACACATCATCAGTTCCCTGCATGCTCTGGTCTCTAAATGCTGGAGAGCCTTTCTAGTAAACTTCATCATGCTTTGCAGAATGAACTATGTAGATTCAAACACATGAAGTACACCACTTTCTGTGAACTATATATGAACTCTATCACCACATGCTACCACCAAACTCTGGGTAGGTAATTCTAGGGATTACCACTGTGCCTTGAGGGACATCCCAAGGACAACCTTTCTAAAACATCCCCAAGCCCAACAAAAGAGGGACGACAGGGGTTCCCTCGCTAGGATGGCATGGATTTGTGGTATGAGACTCTAGGATTTCCCTTTTTTTTGGGTGTGCTTGCAAACCCCTGAGAAGGTCTCCTTGGTATTACCATTGTGCCTTGACGTGCCAGTCCAGGTGCAACTGCAACTATATCTATATAGAGGCACTGCACTCCCGGAGGATCACCATTAGCATCATTTATTCAAAACATCACATTTCAGGCAAAGCAGCACGATGAGTTTCAACGTCCTGTCTTTTTCAAGTGGTGCCACTTGATTCCATTTGCCATGCCTCATTTCTATCCAGATGCATTGTGGGTGCTATAGTTCCATAGTCTGGCCTCATTTCTTAAGTCCAATCAGGGCTTAGGGCTGATTTCTTTTGCAGCTTTTGAATGTTCCCACAGCATGATATTTCCATTTAAACTGTTAAAATACTGCAACCTCCGGACCCGTTCTCCAAACATTCCTGGTCACATCGGTGTTATTACTCAAAGGACAGGTATTCGCCATTTTCCCTTTGACGAACCTGTCCTATAAGGCTGGAGTCACGCAAGGCGCCTAGGAGGTGTGGATTTGTTTCTCCATCTTCCAGGGTATAGTACCAGCGCTGGAGATTCGTATCTCCTCACTAGCTCCATTCTTCTTTCATAATGTCCAACACCGAGCGCCGCTGCTTATTGGTATTTGAAATGCAAAGTGGTCTGGGAAGCAGCACGCAGTACTGCTGGTGTAGTGTTTGGGGTAAAAGACCACAAACCCCCTTACAATTGGTTTCACAAATGGAGACGCTGCACTGCCGGAGGTTCACCATTAGCAGCATTTATTCAAAACAGCACATTTCAGGCAAAGCACCACAACGCGTTTCGACGTCATGTCTTTTTCAAGTGGCGTCAATTGATGATTCCATTTGCATGCCTCATTTATATACAGATGCATTGTGGGCGGTATAGTTCCATTTTCTGTCCTTATTTCTGAAGTCCAATCAGGGCTTAGTGCTGATTTCGTTTGCACTTTTTGAATGTTCCCACAGAACAAGTTACTTACCTTCGGTAATGATATATCTGTAAGAGACATATATTAGTTATAGATTCCTTACCTTAGAATTACCTCCAAGCATCAGACTGGATCCCGAGAATTTTTTTCGTAGCAGTACCCCTGCGCATCGAAAGGTGGCGTCGGTCAACTCCGCGTTCGTCGTCGGCGTTGTGGTCGCCGGGATGACGTCGCGGTATCTACTTAGATGCTGCTCTCGAACGCTGACGTCAGTTCTGTACACGACTTTTCACACCAGAAGCGCAGAGCCATGCAAGACACTGACCACTGGTGCACAAAACTAGGGCCCTGAAAGGAAGTCCTTAACCCTAGAAGTCAGTTCGCAGAACGGGGAGGATGGGTGGGATGGTAAGGAATCTATAACTAATATATGTCTCTTACAGATATATCGTTACTGAAGGTAAGTAACTTGTTCATCTGAAAGAGACTATTAATTATAGATTCCTTACCTTAGAATAGATACCCCAGCAATACCAACCCCGGAAGTGGGTCTGCGAAGTAAGTTCACACCAGGAAGTCCTGGAGAACAGAACGGCCAAAGAAGCCGTCTCTCCAGACTTGAGAATCCAGGCAGTAGTGTTTGGTAAACGAGTGCAGTGATGCCCACGTGGCTGCCTGGCAGATGTCATGAAGGGGGACTCCACGTCCCAAAGCAGTAGTGGCTGCCATCGCCCTGGTGGAATGGGCGCGCAGTCCTACTGGAGGCTCCTTCCTTGCCAAAGAGTAACAGATCTTAATGCAAAGAACGACCCACCGAGAAATGGTCCGTTTTTGCGCGGCCCGACCTTTCTTGGCACCCACATAGCCAACAAAGAGTTGGTCATCCACCCGGAATTGTCTTGAGCGATCCAGATAAAAAGATAGCGCACGTTTTGGATCCAGACAGTGGAGACTCTCTTCCTCTTTTGAAGGATGTGGAGGCGGAAAGAAGATGGGCAAAGTGATGGTTTGACCAATGTGGAAAGAAGTAACCACTTTGGAAAGAAAGGAAGGTCTGGTTCTTAGGACAACCTTGTCTGGATGAACAGCGAGAAAAGGAGGCTTAGAGGATAGAGCCTGAAGCTCACTCACCCTGCGAGCAGAGGTGATGGCCACCAGAAAGGCAGTTTTCAAAGTTAGAAGCCTGAGAGGACAGTTATGCAGTGGCTCAAAAGGAGCGCACATAAGGTATGTTAGAACAAGGTTCAAGTCCCACTGAGGCATTACAAAGGGAATAGGAGGAAAGAGGTGAGTAATGCCTCTAAGAAATCTATTTACAATAGGGGACTTGAAAAGAGAAGGCTGATCAGGTAGCCGAAGAAAGGCTGAGATGGCTGAGAGATAGCCCTTAAGTGTGCCCAGAGCAGAGCCCTGCTGGGCCAAAGAAAGGAGGAACAAAAGAACCTCAGAAAGAGGGGCAAAGAGGGGATCCACAGCCATTGCTATGCACCATGCCACGAATTTGTTCCATCTACAGGCGTATACCGTCTTCGTGGAGGGACGCCTGACTGCCAAGATAACATTACAGACTTCGGGAGGAAGTTCAAAGGCTGTCAACTGTCGCCGCTAAATCTCCACGCAAGGAGGTGGAGGCTGGACAGGTTCGGGTGGAGGACCGTCCCCTGCTGCTGCGACAGAAGATCCTCTCGAAGAGGCATTCGGATCGGAGGATCGATGGCCAGATGTAACAGCTCGGGATACCAGACTCTTCGTGCCCAGTCCGGAGCCACAAGAATGACTTGGGCCCGGTCATGCTTGATCTTCTTCAGCACTCTGGGCAGAAGTGGTATAGGCGGAAAAGCGTACAGAAGACCGCAACTCCACTCGCGACGAAAAGCGTCGCCAAGCGAGTGCTGCCTTGGAAATTCCAACGCGCAGAACTGCTGACATTGCGCGTTCTCTTCGGTGGCGAATAGATCTAACCAAGGCTCTCCCTACTGCTGAAAGAGACCTTGCACCACCTCCGAGTGAAGACGCCATTCGTGATCCATCATGCACCTGCGGCTGAGTTCGTCCGCCCTGGCGTTCAGTGAACCTGCCAGGTGTTGAACCACCAGGGATATGCCCTGATGTTCCAGCCATGTCCAAAGGCGAAGAGCCTCTTGACATAGGGTCCAAGACCCCACCCCGCCCTGTTTGTTGCAGTACCACATGGCGGTTGTGTTGTCCGTGAACACCTGCACTACTCTTCCCCGGACAGAGGGAAGAAATGCTTTGAGTGCAAGACGAATCGCCCGGAGCTCCAGAAGGTTGATATGGAGCTCGGGCTCCGCCGGAGACCAGAGGCCTCTGATCTCCGCCTCCCCCATGTGGCCGCCCCATCCCAGAAGCAATGCATCGGTCACTACTGTGAAATCTGGTTGGGGAAGGGAGAGGGATCTGCCGTTCACCCAATCCTGGTTCGTTAGCCACCACTGCAATTGGCGTGCAGGGCCCTCCGAGATCTGGACGCAATCAGAAAGATTCCCCTGATGCTCTGCCCACTGGAACTTCAGGTCCCAATGCAGAGCCCGCATATGCCACCTGGCATGATCCACCAGCAGGATGCAGGAGGCCATGAGGCGCAGCAGCCACAGGGTCATTCTGACCGAAACCCGGGATAGAGGCTGAAAGATCGGAATCATAGCCCGAATATCCCGGACTTGCTGCTCGGGAGGATAGGCCCGAAACTGCGCTGTGTCCAGAACCGCTCCGATGAAGAGGAGCTTCTGAGAGGGACTCAGGTGTGACTTCGGCACGTTGATAGAGAACCCCAGCGAATGCAGGAGGTCTGCCGTAGTCTGGAGGTGGGAGATGACAGCTTGGGGCGAGCCCGCCTTCAACAGCCAGTCGTCGAGATAGGGGAAGACTGGAACCCCTGATCTGCGCAGATGAGCTGCGACCACTGCCATCACTTTCATGAACACCCGAGGGGCGCTGGTAAGGCCAAAGGGGAGCACAGTAAACTGAAAGTGCTCGTGGCCCACCGTGAACCATAGGTAACGCCTGTGGGCTGGCAGGACGGGAATGTGGAAATAGGCGTCCTGCAAGTCCAACGCTACCATCCAGTCTCCAGGGTCGAGGGCAGACAGAACCTGAGCCAAGGTCAACATCTTGAACTTCTCCTTCCGGAGGAAATGGTTAACGTCCCTGAGGTCTAAGATAGGACGCAGGCCTTTGTCCTTCTTGGGTACCAGAAAGGAGAGGGAGTAACAACCACGACCTACTTCTGGCACAGGGACGCGCTCGATGGCTCCCTTGGCCAGGAGAGCCGTAACTTCCTGGCGGAGAAGGGCCAAGTGATCCTCTGACATGCGATGGAATTGAGGTGGCATGGATAGAGGGGTAGTCTTGAAGGGGAGGGAGTAGCCCCTTCGGACTATCTGCAAAACCCACCTATCCGACGTGATGTTTTGCTAGTGGGGGAGATGATGGCGAATCCTGCCACCCACTGGCAACTGGTGGCCCTGAAGGGTCCGACTAGGAGGGTTTGGGGGCTGCTGCAGAGGGGGCACTGGTGGACTGGCCTGCCCGCTGGCCCCCTGACCCATGACGCTGGGTCCCACATCCCCGGCCACGCAGAGGCTGAACAGTTTGTGCCGGCCTGTGGCCCTGGGCAGAACGTGGTGGGGCACCCCTTCTGTAGCCACGAAAGGGACGAAAAGCAGACTGCGCAGGACGGGTGGGAGCGAGGCCCAAGGATCTGGCCATAGCCCTAGAATCCTTGAAGCGCTTGAGTGCGCTGTCCGCTTTGTCGCCAAACAGGCGACGGCCACCAAAGGGCATGTCCAAAAGTGTAGATTGGACATCGCCCGAAAAGCCAGTCGATGTCAGCCAGGTGTAGCGTCTCAAGGCTACAGACATGGAAATCATCCTGCCCAGCGAGTCGGCGGTGTCCAGCCCACACCGAATGGCGAACTTGGCTGCATCTCTCCCCTTGGCAACGGCACGGAAGAGAACGGCCCGGGCCTCCTCCGGGCACTGAGGCAGCACCTGCGGAACCGAATCCCACACAGAGTGGGTGTATCGGCCCAACAGACATGCGGTGTTCACCGACCGCCGTCCCAAGCTGGCGGAAGAAAACATCTTCTTCACAAGATGGTCCAGCTTTTTGGATTCCCTATCTGGGGAGCAGTAGGGAATGTGCCCTTGGAAGTAGAGGCTTGGACCACCAAGCTCTCAGGGGTAGGGTGTTGGGAGAGGAAAATGGGGTCTCCCGGAGCCGGGCGGGCAATCACCCTATCCACAGGAGCCCCTGTGCTGGGCCTGGACCAGGCACCCAGAAGGATGTCCGTGAGGGCCTCATTGAACGGCAGCATGGGCTCCGAAGAGGCCGCTGCCGGTTGAAGCACCTCTGTCAGGTTCCTGATTGCCACCTGATTGCCACCGTAGGAAGCTCGAGGTTTAAGGCCTCGGCCGCCCTACGCAACACCACTGTGTAAGAGGCTCCCTCCTACATAGCCACGGTAAGGGGAGAAAGCATACAAAGGTCTGGTGAGGTGTCCAGACCACTGGCTTCACCCAACTCCTCTCTCCAGTCCGGTTCGTCTAACTGGTCTGCAAGAAGGTCCACAGACCCCTCCCAGTCCTCCTGATCCTCACCTGGTTGCCACTCAGGGCGATAGGGAACTCCAGGATAGAACAGGGGCGCAAAAGTACCCATCGGCATCGGATCCGGCGTCGGGCGATGTCAGTCTGGCTCCGTGTCCATATCGAGGTGGAGGCCGGGGTCAACGCCGGCTGGGGACACAACCGGCGTCGGAGGCGGCGGAGGTGTCTGCATCAGAAGCGGCACCGGAGGAGGTGTCGTGAGGTCGACCGGCACCGATCCGGATCCAGGCCTGGATCCTTGGGGGCCCCTCGGCACCAGGTTCAAAGGCCTAGAGCCCCCAACCGAGTCCGTGGGCCCGAAGGCGCACTGGCAGAGTCGGGCTGCCCAAAGATGGAGTGGAGAGCTTTGTAAAAGCTACAAAGTTGGGCAGGGGTCACTCCGGCTCCCGCAAAGGGCGGGAAGCTCGAAGCCAACCCAGCTGGCTCCGTGGGCGGAACCGCAGGCTGAGCACCATCCGCCTCCCGCGTCGCGTCGGACGAAGGGCAGGCAGAACGCGAAGAGCGACGATGCTTCTTCGCCTTCTTCTTGTGCTTCGACTTACCCGAAGACTTCGATGAAGAGTGGTGTGGACGACTCCGCGACCGGTCCCGCGACCTCCCTCTCAACTGGGACCTCGAGCGGCGCGGAGCGGACTGCCGGGCCTCGAGAAGCTTTCGGGACTGCTCCCGCAAAGACTTCGGGTTCATGGCCCGGCAGTTGGAGCACGACTTCGGGTCGCTCCAGACACCAAAGGCACACCAGGTGCGGGTCCATGACCGACATCAGTTTGCGACAGGAGTCGCAAGCCTTGAAGCCGGTCTGACGTGGCATCCCTAGTGCACCAGGAGTCAAGCGACTCAAAAATAGAAGTCGACAAAAGTCGAAAAAGATCAGTCAAAAAGTGACTGGAGGTACCGCTCTCTCTGGATCTGTGTTGGCTGACGCGGTAAAAGAAAGAACTGACGTCAGCGTGCAAGGGCGGCGTCTAAGTAGATACCGTGACGTCATCCTGGCGACCATGACGACGAACGCGGAGTCGACGACGCCACCTTTCGACGCACAGGGGTACTGCTACAAAAAAAAATCTCCGGATCCAGTCTGACGCCTGGGGGTAATTCTAAGGTAAGGAATCTATAGCTAATAGTCGCTTTCAGATGCATGATATTTTCATTTAAACTGATAAAATACTGCAACCTCCGGACCCATTCTCCAAAATATATATATCGCCCCACCAGCAGTGCGCCAGGAGCCGCGTTTGCAGAGTGGTGTAAAAAGGGGGCGTGGCCTCGGACCACTCTCAGCAATCCAGGTGTATGGCGCTTACTGGAGGTACCTGGTGGGCTAGTTGGCCCCAGGGACCCTCAGGAATGAAGGGGACTTAATACCCCAACTTAGAACGCGCCAGTAGGCGCGTTTGCAGAGTGGTGGGCAAAGGGGGCGTGGCCTTTGTCCACTTCTCAGCAATCCCACTGTGTGGGGCTTACTGGAGGTAAGAGGTAGGCTAGTTGGCCCCTGAAGGACCCCCAGCAGCGAAGGGGACTTCAATCCCCATCCAAGAGCGTGCCAGGGAGCGCGTTTGCAGAGTGGTGGGCAAAGGGGCGTGGCCTGCTATGAGAACTTAGCAATCCTGCTGTGTGGAACTTACTGGAGGTAATAGGAGGGTAGTTGGCCCCCAAGGATGTCCTTGGGGCCAACTACCCTCTGTTACCTTCAGTAAGTCCCACACAGTGGTATTGCTAAGACGTCTTCGGAGGCCATGCCCCCTTTCTCCACCACTCTGCAAACGCGCCTCCTGGGAGACTACGGGATGGGGGATGAAGTCCAATTTACTCCTGAGGGACTCTGGGGGCCAAGAAGCCCTCCTGGTACCTCCTGTAAGTCCTACGCATTGGAATTCCTGAGCGCTGGTCGGAGGCCCAGCACCCTTTCTCCACCACTCTGCAAACGCAACTACTAGATAAAGAAGTGTTTGCAATGTAATAGGTTTCACATTTGCGAGAATTAGAGCTATTGGCGTTGTAAATGTAAACGTTTTTTACTAATGTTTTTTGAAGTGGAGTGGATGTATGTTGTGTGTAGTGGAATTATGTGGTATGTTGTGCAGTGAAATTATGTGGATAGAAAGTATGTGGTATTTAGTGTATAGGAATTATGGAGAGTGGGATTATGTGTTATGGAGAGTAATTATGTGGTATGGTAGTCTGTGTTGTGGAGTGGTAACGTCAGGTTTCGTCTTCCTCGTTTCCATAGAAGCTCAACTATGAACTCAGTGAGACAAAAAAAGAAGGAATCACTGAGGAGCACTTGTGGACCTAGTCAGAGGTATGAGCAGGGCCACTGGAATTTTGCGACTGTTTGGCTGCACCGACTTTCGCACAATTATACATTTTCTGCATTAGCCACATAATTCATCATCTGCTCCCTAATCTGCAGATTTGAACAAAAAAAGCCTTGTTTCTAGCTCAAACAGCTCAAGCGTTACCAAAACTGCTGCAACAAGTGTTACAGCATGGTGGAAGGCCCTTTGCAAACCTAGAATGGTCACCTGTTACTTATTGCTAAATGTGGGTGTTAAAGTGGTACTAATGGTGTGCAAGCCACTCTTGCTTCCTTTTGCGCCTCTCTTGCCTCTTTCTGCATTTCTGTTGCTTCTTTCTGCACATTTCTTTCTTTTTCTGCACTTCTCTTGCCTCTTTCTGCAAATCTCTTCTACTTTCTGCACCTCTCTTCCCTCTTTCTGCACGTCTGTTGCCTCTTTCTGCACCTCATTTGCTTATTTCTGTACCCCTCTTGTCTCTTTCTGTACCCTTCTTCCCACTTTCTGCACCTCTTGCCTTTTTCTGTACCCCTCTTACGTCTTTCTGCACCCTTTTTGCCTCTTTCTGCACCTCTGTTCCTTCTTTCTGCACGTCTTTTGTTTCTTTCTGCACCTGTCTTGCTTCTTTCTGCACCCCTCTTGCCTCTCTCTCCACCCCTCTTCCCTCTTTCTGCACTTCTGTTGCTTCTATCTGAACTTATCTTGCTTCTTTCTGCCCCTCACTTGCCTCTTTCTGCACCTCTATTGCCTCTTTCTGAAGTTGTCTTGCCTCCTTCTGCATTTCACTTGACTCTTTCTGTAACTCTCTTGCTTCTTTCTGCACCTATCTTGCCTCTTTCTGCACCTCACTTGCTTCTTTCTGCACCCCTTTTGCCTGTTTCTGCACCCCTCTTCCCTCTTTGTGCAACTCTCTTGCCTCTTTCTACACCTCTCTTTCCTCTTTCTGCACCACTCTTACCTCTTTCTGTACCTCTGTTCCTTCTTTCTTCTCCTGTCTTGTCTCTTTCTGCACCCTTCGTGCCACTTTCAGCACCTCTGTTGCTTCTTTCTGCAGTTCTCTTCCTCTTTCTGCACCCCTCCTGCCTCTTTCTGTACCCCTCTTGCCTCTTTGTGCACCTCTCCTACCCCTTTCTGTACCCCTCTTGCCTCTTTTTCCACCTCTGTTGGTTCTTTCTGCACCTCTTTTGCTTCGTTCTGCACTTCACTTGCCTCTTTTTGTACCCCACTTGCCTCTTTCTGCACCTCTGTTGGTTCTTTCTGCACTGCTCTGGCTTCTTCCTGCACCTCTGTTCCAAATTTCTGCATCCCTCTTGCCTTTTTCTGCACCTCTCTTCCCTCTTTCTGCACCTCTCTTGCCTAAGTCTGCCCACCTGTTCCCTCTTTCTGCACCCCTTTTGCCTGTTTCTGCAACTCTCGTGTCTCTTTCTGCAGTTCTCTTGCCTCCTTCTGCACCTCACTTGCCTCTTTTTGCACCTCTGTTGGTTCTTTTGCACTGCTCTTGCTTCTTTCTGTACCTCTCTTGCAAATTTCTGCACCCTCTTGCCTCTTTCTGCACCCCTTTTACCTGTTTCTGCACCTCTCTTGCCTCTGGCTGCACCTCTGTTCCCTCTTTCTGTACCTCTTTTGCCTGTTTCTGCATCTCACGTGCCTCTTTCTGCACTTTTCTTGCTTCTTTCTACACCTCTGTTGCTTCTTTCAGCAATTCTCTTGCCTGTTTCTGTATCTCTCTTGCCTCTTTCTGCACTTCTCTTGCCTCTTTCTGCACCTCACTTGCTTCTTTCTGCACTTCTCTTACCTCTTTCTGCACCCCTGTTGCTTCATTCTGCACTTTCCATGCTTCTTTCTGCACCTGTCTTGCTTCTTTCTGCACCCCTGTTGTCTCTTTATGTACCTCTTTTACCTGTTTCTGCAAATCTCTTGCCTCTTTCTGCAGTTCTCTTGCCTCCTTCTACACCTCTGTTGCTTCTTTCTGCACTTCTCTTGCCTCTTTCTGCACCCCTGTTGCTTCATTCTGCACTTTCCATGTTTCTTTCTGCATCTGTCTTGCTTCTTTCTGCACCCCTGTTGTCTCTTTCTGCACTTGTCTTCCCTCTTATCTTTCTATACCTTTCTTGCCTGTTTCTGCATCTCACTTGCCTCTTTCTGCACTCTTCTTGCTTCTTTCTACACCTCTGTTGCTTCTTTCAGCAATTCTCTTGTCTCTTTCTGCACTTCTCTTGCCTCTTTCTGCACCTCACTTGCTTCTTTCTGCACTTCTCTTACCTCTTTCTGCACCCCTGTTGCTTCATTCTGCTCTTTCCATGCTTCTTTCTGCACATGTCTTGCTTCTTTCTGCACCCCTGTTGTCTCTTTATGTACCTCTTTTGCCTGTTTCTGCAAATC
Source organism: Calotriton arnoldi (assembly GCA_963921515.1). Lineage (NCBI taxonomy): Eukaryota > Metazoa > Chordata > Amphibia > Caudata > Salamandridae > Calotriton > Calotriton arnoldi. Next base: position 86,532 of record CAWUFW010004644.1, read on the forward strand.
TCTTGCCTCTTTCTGCAGTTCTCTTGCCTCCTTCTACACCTCTGTTGCTTCTTTCTGCACTTCTCTTGCCTCTTTCTGCACCCCTGTTGTTTCATTCTGCACTTTCCATGTTTCTTTCTGCATCTGTCTTGCTTCTTTCTGCACCCCTGTTGTCTCTTTCTGCACTTGTCTTCCCTCTTATCTTTCTATACCTTTCTTGCCTGTTTCTGCATCTCACTTGCCTCTTTCTGCACTCTTCTTGCTTCTTTCTACACCTCTGTTGCTTCTTTCAGCAATTCTCTTGCCTCTTTCTGCACTTCTCTTGCCTCTTTCTGCATGTGAGAAGTTGGCCTGGTATATGCTGTTCACTAATTAAAGTGGACACCTTGCACCAGGGCAAATCGACTCTTATGGTAGATAGGTTTAAGACAACCTTTTAAAGAAAGCTATCCTAGTGGTAGCTGTGGAGAGCAGCCTTCAGGCTAAGTCTCGGAGGAATGTAAAGCAGCTTGTTTTACCATATAATCTCTTGAATCACCAAATGAAAAGACACCATACAGGTATATATATCAAATATATATGTATTTATTTCTAAATAACTCTCTACTAATCTCTTTATGAGATTAGAAGACAAACATATGCACAAATCAACGTTTCACAATAAGTTAAGCACAAAATATGGCTGGGGCCCTAGGGGCGTACCAGACCATATACTAAGAAAGAGACTTAGAAACAACGACTTGCAAGGAGACAAGGCCTAGGGCCTTCAGAAGTGCTGGGGCCTCACGAAACCACCCAAGGCAGGTAAGTAAAGGACCCACGGGGGACGCGTGCAGTGTGGATACACAGGCGCGAATCGCCGTTAACTTCAATGGGGCAAGTCGCGGTTGGAAATAAAGAGTTTTAGGATACTTCGGGAGAACCTACAAGCAAGTCACTTACAGGGTAAGTAGTTCTAGGGCCCACACCCACAGGAGCACCGTAGTGCTGGAGTTACCTCACCCAGGGAAGCCGGGTGCACAGGTGTCCTTTGGTGTCGGGTCGCGGCGTCGTTTTCAATGGCGAACAAAGAAGACTTGCTGCTTGCGGGAGCTGAAGAAGTGTCCGGTGGAATCCAAGCCTGGATTCTGAAGAAGGATGACCTGAAAGCAGAGGAGACAGTGTTCAAAGTCACTTGGCAGTGACCCGGGGCAAGGAAGATGGATGCCCACCGTCGTCGGTCGCTTCAGGTCGGTTGTAGGTGCCTTGACTCTTCAGCCACATGGTCCAGGAGGCGTCGACGACGACCAGGAGCTGGATTCGGTGTGTCCCTCGACGTCTGCAGCTGACTGCGGTGTCGGTAACTCGATCGGAGCCAACAAGCCTTGGCAGCCGCAAGTCTCGGGGAGATGAAGAAAGTCGATGGCGCAGACCAGCAAGGTCTGAGGGACTCACCCAGCGAAGGTAAGTCAGGGCAGGCCTGGAGCAACCAGGGGAGCCCTTTGGTTTCTTTAGGAAGTCTTCTGGGGACTCCCAAGCCAGCGGGCAAGGGATCGCGAAGACACCTCGGGCGGAATCACTCAACAGGGGCCCACGGTCACTCGGGACGGTGTAGGCCTCTGATCTTCGGAGGGATTCCTGCTGGAGGTCGGGACCACACGTGGTCCAAAGCACAAGTTCGTAGAACGTTGTGAAGGGGTTGCACTCGACAATAGTGCACGGTACTTAGGGGTCGCGGTTCCTCGTTACTCGTGGGGTCCACTTGCCTCAGCTTCACTGGGGACTCACGATGGCCTGGGAGAGGTCAGGAAATCCACTTCTTGGGCTGCAGGGACTTCGGACTCCGGCGGGAGCGGCGTAGTTTGCGACCGTCGTTGTCGTTTTGGTGCCTGCCAAGCAGGGGAGTCACTCCTTGACTCCAAGGGAGATTCTTCTGTCTTCCAAAGGTAGTGGAACGTCGAAGGGCCAGGATTCTTCTGTAGAGCGTCGTCCAGGGGTTATCTGCTTTGCAATGGCAAGGTTCCCCCTCTTATACTAAAAAGAGGGGATGGACTAGCTCTATGACCCCACCTATGGGAGGGTCAAGGGAGGGGTGGCTACACCCACTTCCCTTTGTCCAGTTTCGCGCCAGAGCAGGGGCAGGTAGCCCCTGAGCTGGTTTGAACTGGCATATGCACAGAGGAGCCTTCTGCTCCCCCAGTGCAGGACTTCAAAGCACTCTAAGAGTGCACCCACCCAGCCCCAATACACTAAACCCTGTCTGGAAGGTGGTTACACCTCCCTGTGACAGGATGCCTATTGTTGGGCTTCCTCCACTGCGAGTTTCGGTCATCAGCAGGAGGGCAGCCCAGTGTCTGTGACTGGTGGCATCCATTTTGTGATGCCAGGGCTCTTTAGGATTCTACCGCGTTTCCACAGCAGGTACATGTCTTATCCCTCTAGAAGGGTGGAATGCTACCCCCGCCGCCAAGATTGGCGGGGGGTAGTATTCCAAGATGTTTGACACCAAACACGACATGTTTTGATGCAGCCATTCCAAAGTTAGCATTTACCGCGAGGATATAATGCACTTAATTAGTATATGGTTTAACCGCATCCACAAACAGCACCAGAGAATAGACTCTGAGAGCTGCAGAGGGGCCCTGCTCAGGCAGAGGCACCCCCTCACATAGAAGCCAAGCACCCTGCCCTCAGGATTGATAGGGCCTGCCTTAGGGGTGACTGATAGGTTTATATGTGTGTGCAGGAGAGATATAGGAAACCTATATCTCAGTGAGGAGTGCTAGCACCACCTCACCCAGGCTGCAGTAGCAGGCCTGTGGTGTCAGATTTAGACTGCTTCCCAGGGGTGGCATAACACATGCTGCAGCCCCTGGTAGGCCTGTGAAGTACCTATGCCCTTGGCACCTAAGGTACCATATACTAGGGACTCATAAGGCACCACAGTATCCAATCACTAGTGCACCTAGAGTGCACTCCATGTCGTTTAGAGAGAGCAGATAGACTGGGGCCCTGAATAGCAGGGTCCCAGTCCAACTAAGTCATAAACCAGCAAAACACCATAAAAAAGTGGGGGCAACCATATAGTCAGATTCCACCTTCCTACATAACCCCCCAAACGAAAGGAGATAAGGCTAACCTTGGCCAGTTGAGCCTTTATTGACTAAGTGGCCATATAAGGAAGCACCTGCACTAGCATGGTTGCCCCCTGTCTTATGGTCCACTAAGCAATCCCTCACCCTAAGGGTATGAGAGGGTCTCCACCATGGGGAATCACTACCTGTGGTGTGCTTTGGTAAAGTACCAGGCTGGTGAGGTGACTGAGTAGGGAAGTGTGGCCCTAGGAATGTTGGCCTCAGCTTTCTCAGCTCACTGGTCACCATGTATGCCTGTCTTTCCATGACTGAGTGGTACTTTGCTCTAAGGGTCAACCTTTGACTGCCTACAGCCGTGGGTTGGGTCCCTTTGGGTGGAACACTGGAGGGACATGGCATGTTTGGAACCTTTTGGTCCCAGGTTTGCCCTTGCCTAACAGAGTCCTTCTGGGGAGGTCCCTACATAAAGGTATGGGCGATCCCTCAGTGGGTTGAGGAATTTCCACCTGGCTAGGGCTACTAGCCGGGGTGCCCCTAATCTGCTGATGGGGGTTCCTCTGGACAGGGGGCCCTGGGGGTCCACTGACCTCCCTGACCTCTGCAGCCCTGGGCTGACTGAGGCAGGGTAGAGAGGGGCAGGTTACCTGCTCCAGACTGGGTACCACCTTGTAAGGGTCCTCTGCCATCAGGGGGTGGCCAGGCCAGGCCTGACTACCTCTGTGGCAGTTCCTTCACTAGGGGTAGGGTCAGTTCCCTGAGGAGGCTGACCCTTACCTACTGTCTGGAGGGAAGAAGACTTTTCTTCAACCCTTGTGCTCTCTTCTGGGGGAGAGTGGGCCATTCTTCCAGGCTCCATCTCTCCAAAATCTTGGGCTGGGGCTGTGGCCATCACAGCCCCTCTAACCTTACAGGGACACCCAACATCTTCAGATGGGTTTGGTGTTCAATTTCAGCCCAGGCTGAAATTTCCAGATCATTGCCCATCAGGCAATCTACAGGTAAGGTTGGGGACACTGCCACTCTCTTTGGGCCTGTGACCCCCTCCCAGCTGAGATTGACTATGGCCATGGGGTGATCTGTTCTGACACCATCAATGTTGGTCACCTGGTATTTAAACTCAGGTAAAAGCTGGTGAGGGGGACTAGTTTCCCTGCCACCATGGTGACACTAGCCCCTGTGTCCCTAAATGCCACAGCTTTCTGACCATTAATTATTGGCTCCAGTCTGTACCTGCCCAATGCTATGGGACCCATGGTAAAGGTGGCATATCCTACACCACCATCAGAATCTGAGGAGTCTGTTGAGGGGTCCTGTCTAAACTAGGGCCCACCTCTGTTCCTCTTGCAAAAGCACCTAACTTTTGGGTGCACTACTCCCAACTGGAGGATTACTACTGGTAGTACCAGGAGGGGTGGTAGTAGTTGTTGGAGGAACATTTTCTTTATTGCCATTCCTGGGACAACTGGGATCAGATTTCCAGTGCCCAGGCTTTTTACAGACATGGCAATAGGGTTTCTTTTCAGGAGAGGAAGGAGTTTGGGACCCACCCCCAGAAGAGGAATTTTGGGGCCCTGTAGTGGACTTATCCTTGGATTTATCCCCACCTTTCTCTTGGGACTTGGTAGAATCTTTCTTGTGGTCACCACCCTGATTCTTAGGCCTTACTCTGGTTCTGACCCATTTGTCTGCCTTCTTTCCCAATTCTTGGGGAGAGGTCAGATCAGAGTCCACCAGGTACTGGTGTAAAAGCTGGTTTTGACAATTATTAAGGATCTGTTCTCTCATCATTAGATTATAAAATCCTTTGAAATCAGTAACCCTACTGCCAACCAGCCAACCCTCCAGAGCCTTGGATGCACAATCTACAAAGTCAGTCCAGTCCTGAGTCTGTGCCTTCTGGGTATCTCTGAACTTTAACCTGTACTGCTCAGTGGTTAAGCCAAACCCATCTATCAGTGCACTCTTCAGGACCTCATAATCATCAGCATCCTCCTCTCTAACAGTGAGGAGCTTGTCTCTTCCTTTATCTGAAAAGGAGAGCCACAAGATTGCTGCCCACTGCTTTTGGGGGACCTGCTGTACTCTACAGGCCCTCTCCATAGCAGTTATCCACTTGTGGATATCATCCCCACTCTGGTAGGGAGGAACAACCTTGCTCAGGTTCCTATGGTCAGGAATATATTCTCTGCCTCTAGGGACACTGTTGCTGCCACCAGGGGTTCTAAACCCTCCCTTCTGGAAGCTCTCTGGATCTCCAGGGCTTCTCTATCCAGTGCCAACTGCTTGGTTCTGAGGGCCACTTTGGCTTCCTCATACTGGAGCAGTTTGCACCTTCTCTCAGAGGAGGTCTCTCTTAAGTTAAAGTATGAGCTCCTCTCTTGGACAAATTCTCTGCCAGAGTGATAAGAGTGCTCAGATTCCCTGGAAGGGGATCTGTGCCTCTCATCCACTCTGCCAGTTCTCTTAGGGAGAACTCCTCTGTCCTGTTCAGGCTCCTTGAAGCCTGGCCCTTCAACCACAGAGTCTTGGTCATTCGGATTGTCCTCATCTGACCCAGATACTATGATTGACCCACCCACTGATTCAGACCCCTTAGCTCCTAGAGCCAATCTAAGGTCATCTGCTGTCAGCAGATCTATCAGGTGTAGTGTTGAGGGACTCTGTCCTAGTCTCAGGTGTCTGTCAACACACATGGCTCTCAAGTCAGAGAAAGCCATGTCCTTATACTGAGGCTGAGTGGATCCACTGGGTCCACCCTTTAAGGACATTCTAGTGTTGTGCAGTGTTGTACTACCTACACTAGTTTGTGGCCTACTGATCCTAGCTTGAGCTGTGGAAAGGGTGTGCTATCCCTTGGCACACAGCTCTAAGTTCAGTAGAACTTATTGATACTAAGCTTGACTTTATATGTACCTTGAGTACCTATAATGGTTTTCAGTTAGTAATTCAAATAGAGATTTTCTGGTAAAACAATGGCAAGCTGGAATCCCACACGCTGCCCACCAATGTGAGAAGTTGGCCTGGTATATGCTGTTCACTAATTAAAGTGGACACCTTGCACCAGGGCAAATCGACTCTTATGGTAGATAGGTTTAAGACAACCTTTTAAAGAAAGCTATCCTAGTGGTAGCTGTGGAGAGCAGCCTTCAGGCTAAGTCTCGGAGGAATGTAAAGCAGCTTGTTTTACCATATAATCTCTTGAATCACCAAATGAAAAGACACCATACAGGTATATATATCAAATATATATGTATTTATTTCTAAATAACTCTCTACTAATCTCTTTATGAGATTAGAAGACAAACATATGCACAAATCAACGTTTCACAATAAGTTAAGCACAAAATATGGCTGGGGCCCTAGGGGCGTACCAGACCATATACTAAGTAAGAGACTTAGAAACAACGACTTGCAAGGAGACAAGGCCTAGGGCCTTCAGAAGTGCTGGGGCCTCACGAAACCACCCAAGGCAGGTAAGTAAAGGACCCACGGGGGACGCGTGCAGTGTGGATACACAGGCGCGAATCGCCGTTAACTTCAATGGGGCAAGTCGCGGTTGGAAATAAAGAGTTTTAGGATACTTCGGGAGAACCTACAAGCAAGTCACTTACAGGGTAAGTAGTTCTAGGGCCCACACCCACAGGAGCACTGTAGTGCTGGAGTTACCTCACCCAGGAAGCCGGGTGCACAGGTGTCCTTTGGTGTCGGGTCGCGGCGTCGTTTTCAATGGCGAACAAAGAAGACTTGCTGCTTGCGGGAGCTGAAGAAGTGTCCGGTGGAATCCAAGCCTGGATTCTGAAGAAGGATGACCTGAAAGCAGAGGAGACAGTGTTCAAAGTCACTTGGCAGTGACCCGGGGCAAGGAAGATGGATGCCCACCGTCGTCGGTCGCTTCAGGTCGGTTGCAGGTGCCTTGACTCTTCAGCCACGTGGTCCAGGAGGCGTCGACGACGACCAGGAGCTGGATTCGGTGTGTCCCTCGACGTCTGCAGCTGACTGCGGTGTCGGCAACTCGATCGGAGCCAACAAGCCTTGGCAGCCGCAAGTCTCGGGGAGATGAAGAAAAGTCGATGGCGCAGACCAGCAAGGTCTGAGGGACTCACCCAGCGAGGGTAAGTCAGGGCAGGCCTGGAGCAACCAGGGGAGCCCTTTGGTTTCTTTAGGAAGTCTTCTGGGGACCCCCAAGCCAGCGGGCAAGGGATCGCGAAGACACCTCGGGCGGAATCACTCAACAGGGGCCCACGGTCACTCGGGACGGTGTAGGCCTCTGATCTTCGGAGAGATTCTTGCTGGAGGTCGGGACCACACGTGGTCCAAAGCACAAGTTCGTAGAACGTTGTGAAGGGGTTGCACTCGACAATAGTGCACGGTACCCAGGGGTCGCGGTTCCTCGTTACTCGTGGGGTCCACTTGCCTCAGCTTCGCTGGGGACTCACGATGGCCTGGGAGAGGTCAGGAAATCCACTTCTTGGGCTGCAGGGACTTCGGACTCCGGCGGGAGCGGCGTAGTTTGCGACCGTCGTTGTCGTTTTGGTGCCTGCCAAGCAGGGAGTCACTCCTTGACTCCAAGGAGATTCTTCTGTCTTCCAAAGGTAGTGGAACGTCGAAGGGCCAGGATTCTTCTGTAGAGCGTCGTCCAGGGGTTATCTGCTTTGCAATGGCAAGGTTCCCCCTCTTATACTAAAAAGAGGGGATGGACTAGCTCTATGACCCCACCTATGGGAGGGTCAAGGGAGGGGTGGCTACACCCACTTCCCTTTGTCCAGTTTCGCGCCAGAGCAGGGGCAGGTAGCCCCTGAGCTGGTTTGAACTGGCATATGCACAGAGGAGCCTTCTGCTCCCCCAGTGCAGGACTTCAAAGCACTCTAAGAGTGCACCCACCCAGCCCCAATACACTAAACCCTGTCTGGAAGGTGGTTACACCTCCCTGTGACAGGATGCCTATTGTTGGGCTTCCTCCACTGCGAGTTTCGGTCATCAGCAGGAGGGCAGCCCAGTGTCTGTGACTGGTGGCATCCATTTTGTGATGCCAGGGCTCTTTAGGATTCTACCGCGTTTCCAAAGCAGGTACATGTCTTATCCCTCTAGAAGGGTGGAATGCTACCCCGCCGCCAAGATTGGCGGGGGGTAGTATTCCAAGATGTTTGACACCAAACACGACATGTTTTGATGCAGCCATTCCAAAGTTAGCATTTACCGCGAGGATATAATGCACTTAATTAGTATATGGTTTAACCGCATCCACAAACAGCACCAGAGAATAGACTCTGAGAGCTGCAGAGGGGCCCTGCTCAGGCAGAGGCACCCCCTCACATAGAAGCCAAGCACCCTGCCCTCAGGATTGATAGGGCCTGCCTTAGGGGTGACTGATAGGTTTATATGTGTGTGCAGGAGAGATATAGGAAACCTATATCTCAGTGAGGAGTGCTAGCACCACCTCACCCAGGCTGCAGTAGCAGGCCTGTGGTGTCAGATTTAGACTGCTTCCCAGGGGTGGCATAACACATGCTGCAGCCCCTGGTAGGCCTGTGAAGTACCTATGCCCTTGGCACCTAAGGTACCATATACTAGGGACTCATAAGGCACCACAGTATCCAATCACTAGTGCACCTAGAGTGCACTCCATGTCGTTTAGAGAGAGCAGATAGACTGGGGCCCTGAATAGCAGGGTCCCAGTCCAACTAAGTCATAAACCAGCAAAACACCATAAAAAAAGTGGGGGCAACCATATAGTCAGATTCCACCTTCCTACACTGCACCTCTATTGCCTCTTTCTGCACTTCTCTTGCCTGTTTCTGCACCCCTCTTGCCTCTTTCTGCACCCGTCTTCCCTCTTTGTGCAACTCTCTTGCCTCTTTCTACACCTCTCTTCCGCACTACTCTTGCCTCTTTTTGTACCTCTGTTGCTTCTTTCTGCACTTCTCTTGCCTCTTTCTGCACCCTTTGTGCCTCTTTCAGCACCTCTGTTGCTTCTTTCTGCACCTCTGTTGGTTCTTTCTGCACTGCTCTGGCTTCTTCCTGTACCTCTGTTCCAAATTTCTGCATCCCTCTTGCCTTTTTCTGCACCTCCCTTCCCTCTTTCTGCACCTCTCTTGCCTCAGTCTGCCCACCTGTTCCCTCTTTCTGCACCCCTTTTGCCTGTTTCTGCAACTCTCTTGTCTCTTTCTGCAGTTCTCTTGCCTCCTTCCGCACCTCACTTGCCTTTTTTGCACCTCTGTTGGTTCTTTTGCACTGCTCTTGCTTCTTTCTGTACCTCTCTTGCAAATTTCTGCACCCTCTTGCCTCTTTCTGCACCCCTTTTACCTGTTTCTGCACCTCTCTTGCCTCTGGCTGCACCTCTCTTGCCTCTTTCTGTACCTCTTTTGCCTGTTTCTGCATCTCACGTGCCTCTTTCTGCACTTTTCTTGCTTCTTTCTACACCTCTGTTGCTTCTTTCAGCAATTCTCTTGCCTCTTTCTGCACTTCTCTTGCCTCTTTCTGTACCTCTCTTGCCTCTTTCTGCACTTCTCTTGCCTCTTTCTGCACCTCACTTGCTTCTTTCTGCACTTCTCTTACCTCTTTCTGCACCCCTGTTGCTTCATTCTGCACTTTCCATGCTTCTTTCTGCACCTGTCTTGCTTCTTTCTGCACCCTGTTGTCTCTTTATGTACCTCTTTTGCCTGTTTCTGCAAATCTCTTGCCTCTTTCTGCAGTTCTCTTGCCTCCTTCTACACCTCTGTTGCTTCTTTATGCACTTCTCTTGCCTCTTTCTGCACCCCTGTTGCTTCATTCTGCACTTTCCATGTTTCTTTCTGCATCTGTCTTGCTTCTTTCTGCACCCCTGTTGTCTCTTTCTGCACTTGTCTTCCGTTTCCTTTCTATACCTTTCTTGCCTGTTTCTGCATCTCACTTGCCTCTTTCTGCACTCTTCTTGCTTCTTTCTACACCTCTGTTGCTTCTTTCAGCAATTCTCTTGCCTCTTTCTGCACTTCTCTTGCCTCTTTCTGCACTTCTCTTGCCTGTTTCTGCACCCCTCTTGCCTCTTTCTGCACCCGTCTTCCCTCTTTGTGCAACTCTCTTGCCTCTTTCTACACCTCTCTTCCCGCACTACTCTTGCCTCTTTTTGTACCTCTGTTGCTTCTTTCTGCACTTCTCTTGCCTCTTTCTGCACCCTTTGTGCCTCTTTCAGCACCTCTGTTGCTTCTTTCTGCACTGCTCTGGCTTCTTCCTGTACCTCTGTTCCAAATTTCTGCATCCCTCTTGCCTTTTTCTGCACCTCCCTTCCCTCTTTCTGCACCTCTCTTGCCTCAGTCTGCCCACCTGTTCCCTCTTTCTGCACCCCTTTTGCCTGTTTCTGCAACTCTCTTGTCTCTTTCTGCAGTTCTCTTGCCTCCTTCCGCACCTCACTTGCCTCTTTTTGCACCTCTGTTGGTTCTTTTGCACTGCTCTTGCTTCTTTCTGTACCTCTCTTGCAAATTTCTGCACCCTCTTGCCTCTTTCTGCACCCCTTTTACCTGTTTCTGCACCTCTCTTGCCTCTGGCTGCACCTCTCTTGCCTCTTTCTGTACCTCTTTGCCTGTTTCTGCATCTCACGTGCCTCTTTCTGCACTTTTCTTGCTTCTTTCTACACCTCTGTTGCTTCTTTCAGCAATTCTCTTGCCTCTTTCTGCACTTCTCTTGCCTGTTTCTGTACCTCTCTTGCCTCTTTCTGCACTTCTCTTGCCTCATTCTGCACCTCACTTGCTTCTTTCTGCACTTCTCTTACCTCTTTCTGCACCCCTGTTGCTTCATTCTGCACTTTCCATGCTTCTTTCTGCACCTGTCTTGCTTCTTTCTGCACCCCTGTTGTCTCTTTATGTACCTCTTTTGCCTGTTTCTGCAAATCTCTTGCCTCTTTCTGCAGTTCTCTTGCCTCCTTCTACACCTCTGTTGCTTCTTTATGCACTTCTCTTGCCTCTTTCTGCACCCCTGTTGCTTCATTCTGCACTTTCCATGTTTCTTTCTGCATCTGTCTTGCTTCTTTATGCACCCCTGTTGTCTCTTTCTGCACTTGTCTTCCGTTTCCTTTCTATACCTTTCTTGCCTGTTTCTGCATCTCACTTGCCTCTTTCTGCACTTTTCTTGCTTCTTTCTACACCTCTGTTGCTTCTTCCAGCAATTCTCTTGCCTCTTTCTGCACTTCTCTTGCCTGTTTCTGCACCCCTCTTGCCTCTTTCTGCACCCGTCTTCCCTCTTTGTGCAACTCTCTTGCCTCTTTCTACACCTCTCTTCCCTCTTTCTGCACTACTCTTGCCTCTTTTTGTACCTCTGTTGCTTCTTTCTGCACTTCTCTTGCCTCTTTCTGCACCCTTTGTGCCTCTTTCAGCACCTCTGTTGCTTCTTTCTGCAGTTCTCTTGGTTCTTTCTGCACTGCTCTTGCCCCTTTCTGCATCCCTCCTGCCTCTTTGAGCACCTCTTTTGCTTCTTTCTGCACTTCCCTCTCCTCTTTCTGTACCCCTCTTGCCTCTTTCTGCGCCTCTGATGCTTCTTTCTGCACCTCTCTTGGTTCTTTCTGAAGCTGACTTGCCTCTTTCAGCACCTCTGTTGCTTTTTTTCTGCAGATCTCTTGCCTTTTTCTGCACCCCACTTTTTTCTCTCTGCACCTCTCTTGCCTCTTTCTGCACCCCTGTTCCCTCTTTCTGCACCTCTCTTGCCTCTTTCTGTACCTCTGTTGCCTCTTTCTGCACTTCTCTTGCTCTTTCTGCACCCTTTGCGCCTCTTTCAGCACCTCTGTTACTACTTTCTGCACTTCTCTTCCTTCTTTCTGCACCTCTCTTGCTTCTTTCTGCACCTCACTTGCCTCTTTCAGCACCTCTGTTGCTTTTTCTGCAGATCTCTTGCCTCTTTATGCACCTCACTTGCCTCTTTCAGCACCTCTGTTGCTTTTTTCTGCAGATCTCTTGCCTCTTTCTGCACCCTCTTTTCTCTTTCTGCACCTCTCTTGCCTCTTTCTGCACCCCTGTTCCCTCTTTCTGCACCTTTCCTGCCTGTTTCTGCATATCTCTTGCCTCTTTCTGTACCTCTGTTGCCTCTTTCTGCACTTTTCTTGCCTTTTCTGCAACCCGTTTGCCTCTTTCTGCACCTCTGTTGCTTCTTTCTGCATTCTATTGCCTCTTTCTGCACCTCTCTTGCTTCTTTCTGCATCTCACTTGCCTCTTTCTGCACCTCTGTTGCTTTTTTCTGCAGATCTCTTGCCTCTTTCTGCACCTCACTTGCCTCTTTCAGCACCTCTGTTGCTTTTTTTCTGCAGATCTCTTGCCTCTTTTTGCACCCCTCTTTTCTCTTTCTGTACCTCTCTTGCCTCTTTCTGCACCTCTGTTCCCTGTTTCTGCACCTTTCCTGCCTGTTTCTGCACCTCTCTTGCCTCTTTCTGTATCTCTATTGCCTCTTTCTGCACTTCTCTTGCTCTTTCTGCACCCTTCGTGCCTCTTTCAGCACCTCTGTTTGTTCTTTCTTCACTGCTCTTGCTTCTTTCTGTACCTCACTTGCCTTTCTGCACTTCTCTGCTTCTTTCTACACCTCTGTTGCTTCTTTCAGCAATTCTCTTGCCTCTTTCTGCACTTCTCTTGCCTGTTTCTGCACCCCTCTTGCCTCTTTCTGCACCCGTCTTCCCTCTTTGTGCAACTCTCTTGCCTCTTTCTACACCTCTCTTCCCTCTTTCTGCACTACTCTTGCCTCTTTTTGTACCTCTGTTGCTTCTTTCTGCACTTCTCTTGCCTCTTTCTGCACCCTTTGTGCCTCTTTCAGCACCTCTGTTGCTTCTTTCTGCAGTTCTCTTGGTTCTTTCTGCACTGCTCGTGCCCCTTTCTGCATCCCTCCTGCCTCTTTGAGCACCTCTTTTGCTTCTTTCTGCACTTCCCTCTCCTCTTTCTGTACCCCTCTTGCCTCTTTCTGCGCCTCTGATGCTTCTTTCTGCAGATCTCTTGCCTCTTTCTGCACCCCTCTTTTCTCTTTCTGCACCTCTCTTGCCTCTTTCTGCACCCGTTCCCTCTTTCTGCACCTCTCTTGCCTCTTTCTGTACCTCTGTTGCCTCTTTCTGCACTTCTCTTGCTCTTTCTGCACCCTTTGCGCCTCTTTCAGCACCTCTGTTACTACTTTCTGCACTTCTCTTCCTTCTTTCTGCACCTCTCTTGCTTCTTTCTGCACCTCACTTGCCTCTTTCAGCACCTCTGTTGCTTTTTTCTGCAGATCTCTTGCCTCTTTCTGCACCTCACTTGCCTCTTTCAGCACCTCTGTTGCTTTTTTCTGCAGATCTCTTGCCTCTTTCTGCACCCTTCTTTTCTCTTTCTGCACCTCTCTTGCCTCTTTCTGCACCCCTGTTCCCTCTTTCTGCACCTTTCCTGCCTGTTTCTGCATATCTCTTGCCTCTTTCTGTACCTCTGTTGCCTCTTTCTGCACTTTTCTTGCCTTTTTCTGCAACCCGTTTGCCTCTTTCTGCACCTCTGTTGCTTCTTTCTGCATTCTATTGCCTCTTTCTGCACCTCTCTTGCTTCTTTCTGCATCTCACTTGCCTCTTTCTGCACCTCTGTTGCTTTTTTCTGCAGATCTCTTGCCTCTTTCTGCACCTCACTTGCCTCTTTCAGCACCTCTGTTGCTTTTTTCTGCAGATCTCTTGCCTCTTTTTGCACCCCTCTTTTCTCTTTCTGTACCTCTCTTGCCTCTTTCTGCACCTCTGTTCCCTGTTTCTGCACCTTTCCTGCCTGTTTCTGCACCTCTCTTGCCTCTTTCTGTATCTCTATTGCCTCTTTCTGCACTTCTCTTGCTCTTTCTGCACCCTTCGTGCCTCTTTCAGCACCTCTGTTTGTTCTTTCTTCACTGCTCTTGCTTCTTTCTGTACCTCACTTGCCTTTCTGCACTTCTCTGCTTCTTTCTACACCTCTGTTGCTTCTTTCAGCAATTCTCTTGCCTCTTTCTGCACTTCTCTTGCCTGTTTCTGCACCCCTCTTGCCTCTTTCTGCACCCGTCTTCCCTCTTTGTGCAACTCTCTTGCCTCTTTCTACACCTCTCTTCCCTCTTTCTGCACTACTCTTGCCTCTTTTTGTACCTCTGTTGCTTCTTTCTGCACTTCTCTTGCCTCTTTCTGCACCCTTTGTGCCTCTTTCAGCACCTCTGTTGCTTCTTTCTGCAGTTCTCTTGGTTCTTTCTGCACTGCTCTTGCCCCTTTCTGCATCCCTCCTGCCACTTTGAGCACCTCTTTTGCTTCTTTCTGCACTTCCCTCTCCTCTTTCTGTACCCCTCTTGCCTCTTTCTGCGCCTCTGATGCCTCTTTCTGCACTTCTCTTGCTCTTTCTGCACCCTTCGTGCCTCTTTCAGCACCTCTGTTTGTTCTTTCTTCACTGCTCTTGCTTCTTTCTGTACCTCACTTGCCTTTCTGCACTTCTCTGCTTCTTTCTACACCTCTGTTGCTTCTTTCAGCAATTCTCTTGCCTCTTTCTGCACTTCTCTTGCCTGTTTCTGCACCCCTCTTGCCTCTTTCTGCACCCGTCTTCCCTCTTTGTGCAACTCTCTTGCCTCTTTCTACACCTCTCTTCCCTCTTTCTGCACTACTCTTGCCTCTTTTTGTACCTCTGTTGCTTCTTTCTGCACTTCTCTTGCCTCTTTCTGCACCCTTTGTGCCTCTTTCAGCACCTCTGTTGCTTCTTTCTGCAGTTCTCTTGGTTCTTTCTGCACTGCTCTTGCCCCTTTCTGCATCCCTCCTGCCTCTTTGAGCACCTCTTTTGCTTCTTTCTGCACTTCCCTCTCCTCTTTCTGTACCCCTCTTGCCTCTTTCTGCGCCTCTGATGCTTCTTTCTGCAGATCTCTTGCCTCTTTCTGCACCCCTCTTTTCTCTTTCTGCACCTCTCTTGCCTCTTTCTGCACCCCTGTTCCCTCTTTCTGCACCTCTCTTGCCTCTTTCTGTACCTCTGTTGCCTCTTTCTGCACTTCTCTTGCTCTTTCTGCACCCTTTGCGCCTCTTTCAGCACCTCTGTTACTACTTTCTGCACTTCTCTTCCTTCTTTCTGCACCTCTCTTGCTTCTTTCTGCACCTCACATGCCTCTTTCAGCACTTCTGCTGCTTTTTCTGCAGATCTCTTGCCTCTTTCTGCACCTCACTTGCCTCTTTCAGCACCTGTTGCTTTTTTCTGCAGATCTCTTGCCTCTTTCTGCACCCCTCTTTTCTCTTTCTGCACCTCTCTTGCCTCTTTCTGCACCTCTGTTGCCTCTTTCTGCACTTTTCTTGCCTTTTTCTGCAACCCGTTTGCCTCTTTCTGCACCTCTGTTGCTTCTTTCTGCATTCTATTGCCTCTTTCTGCACCTCTCTTGCTTCTTTCTGCATCTCACTTGCCTCTTTCTGCACCTCTGTTGCTTTTTTCTGCAGATCTCTTGCCTCTTTCTGCACCTCACTTGCCTCTTTCAGCACCTCTGTTGCTTTTTTCTGCAGATCTCTTGCCTCTTTTTGCACCCCTCTTTTCTCTTTCTGTACCTCTCTTGCCTCTTTCTGCACCTCTGTTCCCTGTTTCTGCACCTTTCCTGCCTGTTTCTGCACCTCTCTTGCCTCTTTCTGTATCTCTATTGCCTCTTTCTGCACTTCTCTTGCTCTTTCTGCACCCTTCGTGCCTCTTTCAGCACCTCTGTTTGTTCTTTCTTCACTGCTCTTGCTTCTTTCTGTACCTCACTTGCCTTTCTGCACTTCTCTGCTTCTTTCTACACCTCTGTTGCTTCTTTCAGCAATTCTCTTGCCTCTTTCTGCACTTCTCTTGCCTGTTTCTGCACCCCTCTTGCCTCTTTCTGCACCCGTCTTCCCTCTTTGTGCAACTCTCTTGCCTCTTTCTACACCTCTCTTCCCTCTTTCTGCACTACTCTTGCCTCTTTTTGTACCTCTGTTGCTTCTTTCTGCACTTCTCTTGCCTCTTTCTGCACCCTTTGTGCCTCTTTCAGCACCTCTGTTGCTTCTTTCTGCAGTTCTCTTGGTTCTTTCTGCACTGCTCTTGCCCCTTTCTGCATCCCTCCTGCCTCTTTGAGCACCTCTTTTGCTTCTTTCTGCACTTCCCTCTCCTCTTTCTGTACCCCTCTTGCCTCTTTCTGCGCCTCTGATGCTTCTTTCTGCACCTCTCTTGGTTCTTTCTGCAGCTGACTTGCCTCTTTCAGCACCTCTGTTGCTTTTTTTCTGCAGATCTCTTGCTTCTTTCTGCACCTCACTTGCCTGTTTCAGCACCTCTGTTGCTTTTTTTCTGCAGATCTCTTGCCTCTTTCTGCACCCCTCTTTTCTCTTTCTGCACCTCTCTTGCCTCTTTCTGCACCCCTGTTCCCTCTTTCTGCACCTCTCTTGCCTCTTTCTGTACCTCTGTTGCCTCTTTCTGCACTTCTCTTGCTCTTTCTGCACCCTTCGTGCCTCTTTCAGCACCTCTGTTACTACTTTCTGCACTTCTCTTCCTTCTTTCTGCACCTCTCTTGCTTCTTTCTGCACCTCACTTGCCTGTTTCAGCACCTCTGTTGCTTTTTTCTGCAGATCTCTTGCCTCTTTCTGCACCCCTCTTTTCTCTTTCTGCACCTCTCTTGCCTCTTTCTGCACCCCTGTTCCCTCTTTCTGCACCTCTCTTGCCTCTTTCTGTACCTCTCTTGCCTCTTTCTGCACTTCTCTTGCTCTTTCTGCACCCTTCGTGCCTCTTTCAGCACCTCTGTTACTACTTTCTGCACTTCTCTTCCTTCTTTCTGCACCTCTCTTGCTTCTTTCTGCACCTCACTTGCCTCTTTCAGCACCTCTGTTGCTGTTTTCTGCACTTCTCTTGCCTCTTTCTGCACCCTTTGTGCCTCTTTCAGCACCTCTGTTGCTTCTTTCTGCAGTTCTCTTGGTTCTTTCTGCACTGCTCTTGCCCCTTTCTGCATCCCTCCTGCCTCTTTGAGCACCTCTTTTGCTTCTTTCTGCACTTCCCTCTCCTCTTTCTGTACCCCTCTTGCCTCTTTCTGCGCCTCTGATGCTTCTTTCTGCACCTCTCTTGGTTCTTTCTGAAGCTGACTTGCCTCTTTCAGCACCTCTGTTGCTTTTTTCTGCAGATCTCTTGCCTCTTTCTGCACCTCACTTGCCTGTTTCAGCACCTCTGTTGCTTTTTTCTGCAGATCTCTTGCCTCTTTCTGCACCCCTCTTTTCTCTTTCTGCACCTCTCTTGCCTCTTTCTGCACCCCTGTTCCCTCTTTCTGCACCTCTCTTGCCTCTTTCTGTACCTCTGTTGCCTCTTTCTGCACTTCTCTTGCTCTTTCTGCACCCTTTGCGCCTCTTTCAGCACCTCTGTTACTACTTTCTGCACTTCTCTTCCTTCTTTCTGCACCTCTCTTGCTTCTTTCTGCACCTCACTTGCCTCTTTCAGCACCTCTGTTGCTTTTTCTGCAGATCTCTTGCCTCTTTCTGCACCTCACTTGCCTCTTTCAGCACCTCTGTTGCTTTTTTCTGCAGATCTCTTGCCTCTTTCTGCACCCCTCTTTTCTCTTTCTGCACCTCTCTTGCCTCTTTCTGCACCCCTGTTCCCTCTTTCTGCACCTTTCCTGCCTGTTTCTGCACATCTCTTGCCTCTTTCTGTACCTCTGTTGCCTCTTTCTGCACTTTTCTTGCCTCTTTCTGCAACCCGTTTGCCTCTTTCTGCACCTCTGTTGCTTCTTTCTGCATTCTATTGCCTCTTTCTGCACCTCTCTTGCTTCTTTCTACATCTCACTTGCCTCTTTCTGTACCTCTCTTGCTTTTTCTGCAGATCTCTTGCCTCTTTCTGCACCTCACTTGCCTCTTTCAGCACCTCTGTTGCTTTTTTCTGCAGATCTCTTGCCTCTTTCTGCACCCCTCTTTTCTCTTTCTGTACCTCTCTTGCCTCTTTCTGCACCTCTGTTCCTTGTTTCTGCACCTTTCCTGCCTGTTTCTGCACCTCTCTTGCCTCTTTCTGTATCTCTGTTGCCTCTTTCTGCACTTCTCTTGCTCTTTCTGCACCCTTCGTGCCTCTTTCAGCACCTCTGTTTGTTCTTTCTGCACTGCTCTTGCTTCTTTCTGTACCTCACTTGCCTTTCTGCACTTCTCTGCTTCTTTCTACACCTCTGTTGCTTCTTTCAGCAATTCTCTTGCCTCTTTCTGCACTTCTCTTCCTTCTTTCTGCACCCCTCCTGCCTTTATTCTGTACCTCTCTTGCCTCTTTGTGCACCTCTCCTACCTCTTTCTGCACCCCCCTGGCCTCTTTTTGCACCTCTGTTGGTCCATTCTGCAGTTCTCTTGCCTCTTTTTGCACCTCTGTTGCTTCTTTCTGCACTGCTCTTGCTTCTTTCTGCACCCTTCTTGCCTCTTTCTGCACCCCTCTTTTCTCTTTCTGCACCCCTCTTGCCTCTTTCTGCACCCGTTCCTTCTTTCTGCACCTTTCCTGCCTGTTTCTGCACCTCTCTTGCCTCTTTCTATACCTCTGTTGCTTCTTTCTGCACCCCTCCTGCCTCTTTCTGTACCTCTCTTTTTGCACCTCTGTTGGTTCTTTCTGCGCTGCTCTAGCTTCTTTTTGCACCTCACTTGCCTCCTTCTGCACTTCTCTTGCTTCTTTCTACAGCTCTGTTGCTTCTTTCAGAAATTCTCTTGCCTCTTTCTGCACTTCTCTTGCCTATTTCTGTACCTCTCTTGCCTCTTTCTGCACCTCTCTTGCCTCTTTCTGTACCTCCCTTGCCTCTTTCTGTACCTCTCTTGCCTCTTTCTGCACTTCTCTTGCCTCTGGCTGCACCTCTCTTTCCTCTTTCTGTACCTCTTTTGCCTGTTTCTGCATCTCACGTGCCTCTTTCTGCACTTTTCTTGCTTCTTTCTCCACCTCTGTTGCTTCTTTCAGCAATTCTCTTGCCTCTTTCTGCACCTCTCTTGCCTGTTTCTGAACTTCTCGTGCCTCTTTCTGCACCTCACTTGCTTCTTTCTGCACTTCTCTTACCTCTTTCTGCACCCCTGTTGCTTCATTCTGCACTTTCCATGCTTCTTTCTGCACCGGTCTTGCTTCTTTCTGCACCCCTGTTGTCTCTTTATGTACTTCTTTTGCCTGTTTCTGCAAATCTCTTGCCTCTTTCTGCAGTTCTCTTGCCTCCTTCTACACCTCTGTTGCTTCTTTCTGCACTTCTCTTGCCTCTTTCTGCACCCCTGTTGCTTCATTCTGCACTTTCCATGTTTCTTTCTGCATCTGTCTTGCTTCTTTCTGCACCCCTGTTGTCTCTTTCTGCACTTGTCTTCCCTTTCCTTTCTATACCTTTCTTGCCTGTTTCTGCATCTCACTTGCCTCTTTCTGCACTTTTCTTGCTTCTTTCTACACCTCTGTTGCTTCTTCCAGCAATTCTCTTGCCTCTTTCTGCACTTCTCTTGCATGTTTCTGCACCCCTCTTGCCTCTTTCTGCACCCGTCTTCCTCTTTGTGCAACTCTCTTGCCTCTTTCTACACCTCTCTTCCCTCTTTCTGCACTACTCTTGCCTCTTTTTGTACCTCTGTTGCTTCTTTCTGCACTTCTCTTGCCTCTTTCTGCACCCTTTGTGCCTCTTTCAGCACCTCTGTTGCTTCTTTCTGCAGTTCTCTTGGTTCTTTCTGCACTGCTCTTGCCCCTTTCTGCATCCCTCCTGCCTCTTTGAGCACCTCTTTTGCTTCTTTCTGCACTTCCCTCTCCTCTTTCTGTACCCCTCTTGCCTCTTTCTGCGCCTCTGATGCTTCTTTCTGCACCTCTCTTGGTTCTTTCTGAAGCTGACTTGCCTCTTTCAGCACCTCTGTTGCTTTTTTCTGCAGATCTCTTGCCTCTTTCTGCACCTCACTTGCCTGTTTCAGCACCTCTGTTGCTTTTTTCTGCAGATCTCTTGCCTCTTTCTGCACCCCTCTTTTCTCTTTCTGCACCTCTCTTGCCTCTTTCTGCACCCCTGTTCCCTCTTTCTGCACCTCTCTTGCCTCTTTCTGTACCTCTGTTGCCTCTTTCTGCACTTCTCTTGCTCTTTCTGCACCCTTCGCGCCTCTTTCAGCACCTCTGTTACTTCTTTCTGCACTTCTCTTCCTTCTTTCTGCACCTCTCTTGCTTCTTTCTGCACCTCACTTGCCTCTTTCAGCACCTCTGTTGCTTTTTTCTGCAGATCTCTTGCCTCTTTCTGCACCTCACTTGCCTCTTTCAGCACCTCTGTTGCTTTTTTCTGCAGATCTCTTGCCTCTTTCTGCACCTCACTTGCCTCTTTCAGCACCTCTGTTGCTTCTTTCTGCACTTCTCTTGCCTCTTTCTGCACCCCTGTTGCTTCATTCTGCACTTTCCATGTTTCTTTCTGCATCTGTCTTGCTTCTTTCTGCACCCCTGTTGTCTCTTTCTGCACTTGTCTTCCCTCTTATCTTTCTATACCTTTCTTGCCTGTTTCTGCATCTCACTTGCCTCTTTCTGCACTCTTCTTGCTTCTTTCTACACCTCTGTTGCTTCTTTCAGCAATTCTCTTGTCTCTTTCTGCACTTCTCTTGCCTCTTTCTGCACCTCACTTTCTTCTTTCTGCACTTCTCTTACCTCTTTCTGCACCCCTGTTGCTTCATTCTGCTCTTTCCATGCTTCTTTCTGCACATGTCTTGCTTCTTTCTGCACCCCTGTTGTCTCTTTATGTACCTCTTTTGCCTGTTTCTGCAAATCTCTTGCCTCTTTCTGCAGTTCTCTTGCCTCCTTCTACACCTCTGTTGCTTCTTTCTGCACTTCTCTTGCCTCTTTCTGCACCCCTGTTGTTTCATTCTGCACTTTCCATGTTTCTTTCTGCATCTGTCTTGCTTCTTTCTGCACCCCTGTTGTCTCTTTCTGCACTTGTCTTCCCTCTTATCTTTCTATACCTTTCTTGCCTGTTTCTGCATCTCACTTGCCTCTTTCTGCACTCTTCTTGCTTCTTTCTACACCTCTGTTGCTTCTTTCAGCAATTCTCTTGCCTCTTTCTGCACTTCTCTTGCCTCTTTCTGCACTTCTCTTGCCTGTTTCTGCACCCCTCTTGCCTCTTTCTGCACCCGTCTTCCCTCTTTGTGCAACTCTCTTGCCTCTTTCTACACCTCTCTTCCCGCACTACTCTTGCCTCTTTTTGTACCTCTGTTGCTTCTTTCTGCACTTCTCTTGCCTCTTTCTGCACCCTTTGTGCCTCTTTCAGCACCTCTGTTGCTTCTTTCTGCACCTCTGTTGGTTCTTTCTGCACTGCTCTGGCTTCTTCCTGTACCTCTGTTCCAAATTTCTGCATCCCTCTTGCCTTTTTCTGCACCTCCCTTCCCTCTTTCTGCACCTCTCTTGCCTCAGTCTGCCCACCTGTTCCCTCTTTCTGCACCCCTTTTGCCTGTTTCTGCAACTCTCTTGTCTCTTTCTGCAGTTCTCTTGCCTCCTTCCGCACCTCACTTTCCTCTTTTTGCACCTCTGTTGGTTCTTTTGCACTGCTCTTGCTTCTTTCTGTACCTCTCTTGCAAATTTCTGCACCCTCTTGCCTCTTTCTGCACCCCTTTTACCTGTTTCTGCACCTCTCTTGCCTCTGGCTGCACCTCTCTTGCCTCTTTCTGTACCTCTTTTGCCTGTTTCTGCATCTCACGTGCCTCTTTCTGCACTTTTCTTGCTTCTTTCTACACCTCTGTTGCTTCTTTCAGCAACTCTCTTGCCTCTTTCTGCACTTCTCTTGCCTGTTTCTGTACCTCTCTTGCCTCTTTCTGCACTTCTCTTGCCTCTTTCTGCACCTCACTTGCTTCTTTCTGCACTTCTCTTACCTCTTTCTGCACCCCTGTTGCTTCATTCTGCACTTTCCATGCTTCTTTCTGCACCTGTCTTGCTTCTTTCTGCACCCCTGTTGCTTCATTCTGCACTTTCCATGTTTCTTTCTGCATCTGTCTTGCTTCTTTCTGCACCCCTGTTGTCTCTTTCTGCACTTGTCTTCCGTTTCCTTTCTATACCTTTCTTGCCTGTTTCTGCATCTCACTTGCCTCTTTCTGCACTCTTCTTGCTTCTTTCTACACCTCTGTTGCTTCTTTCAGCAATTCTCTTGCCTCTTTCTGCACTTCTCTTGCCTCTTTCTGCACTTCTCTTGCCTGTTTCTGCACCCCTCTTGCCTCTTTCTGCACCCGTCTTCCCTCTTTGTGCAACTCTCTTGCCTCTTTCTACACCTCTCTTCCCTCTTTCTGCACTACTCTTGCCTCTTTTTGTACCTCTGTTGCTTCTTTCTGCACTTCTCTTGCCTCTTTCTGCACCCTTTGTGCCTCTTTCAGCACCTCTGTTGCTTCTTTCTGCAGTTCTCTTGGTTCTTTCTGCACTGCTCTTGCCCCTTTCTGCATCCCTCCTGCCTCTTTGAGCACCTCTTTTGCTTCTTTCTGCACTTCCCTCTCCTCTTTCTGTACCCCTCTTGCCTCTTTCTGCGCCTCTGATGCTTCTTTCTGCACCTCTCTTGGTTCTTTCTGAAGCTGACTTGCCTCTTTCAGCACCTCTGTTGCTTTTTTCTGCAGATCTCTTGCCTCTTTCTGCACCTCACTTGCCTGTTTCAGCACCTCTGTTGCTTTTTTCTGCAGATCTCTTGCCTCTTTCTGCACCCCTCTTTTCTCTTTCTGCACCTCTCTTGCCTCTTTCTGCACCCCTGTTCCCTCTTTCTGCACCTCTCTTGCCTCTTTCTGTACCTCTGTTGCCTCTTTCTGCACTTCTCTTGCTCTTTCTGCACCCTTTGCGCCTCTTTCAGCACCTCTGTTACTACTTTCTGCACTTCTCTTCCTTCTTTCTGCACCTCTCTTGCTTCTTTCTGCACCTCACTTGCCTCTTTCAGCACCTCTGTTGCTTTTTTCTGCAGATCTCTTGCCTCTTTCTGCACCTCACTTGCCTCTTTCAGCACCTCTGTTGCTTTTTCTGCAGATCTCTTGCCTCTTTCTGCACCCCTCTTTTCTCTTTCTGCACCTCTCTTGCCTCTTTCTGCACCCCTTGTTCCCTCTTTCTGCACCTTTCCTGCCTGTTTCTGCATATCTCTTGCCTCTTTCTGTACCTCTGTTGCCTCTTTCTGCACTTTTCTTGCCTTTTTCTGCAACCCGTTTGCCTCTTTCTGCACCTCTGTTGCTTCTTTCTGCATTCTATTGCCTCTTTCTGCACCTCTCTTGCTTCTTTCTGCATCTCACTTGCCTCTTTCTGCACCTCTGTTGCTTTTTTCTGCAGATCTCTTGCCTCTTTCTGCACCTCACTTGCCTCGTTCAGCACCTCTGTTGCTTTTTTTCTGCAGATCTCTTGCCTCTTTTTGCACCCCTCTTTTCTCTTTCTGTACCTCTCTTGCCTCTTTCTGCACCTCTGTTCCCTGTTTCTGCACTTGTCTTCCCTCTTATCTTTCTATACCTTTCTTGCCTGTTTCTGCATCTCACTTGCCTCTTTCTGCACTCTTCTTGCTTCTTTCTACACCTCTGTTGCTTCTTTCAGCAATTCTCTTGTCTCTTTCTGCACTTCTCTTGCCTCTTTCTGCACCTCACTTTCTTCTTTCTGCACTTCTCTTACCTCTTTCTGCACCCCTGTTGCTTCATTCTGCTCTTTCCATGCTTCTTTCTGCACATGTCTTGCTTCTTTCTGCACCCCTGTTGTCTCTTTATGTACCTCTTTTGCCTGTTTCTGCAAATCTCTTGCCTCTTTCTGCAGTTCTCTTGCCTCCTTCTACACCTCTGTTGCTTCTTTCTGCACTTCTCTTGCCTCTTTCTGCACCCCTGTTGTTTCATTCTGCACTTTCCATGTTTCTTTCTGCATCTGTCTTGCTTCTTTCTGCACCCCTGTTGTCTCTTTCTGCACTTGTCTTCCCTCTTATCTTTCTATACCTTTCTTGCCTGTTTCTGCATCTCACTTGCCTCTTTCTGCACTCTTCTTGCTTCTTTCTACACCTCTGTTGCTTCTTTCAGCAATTCTCTTGCCTCTTTCTGCACTTCTCTTGCCTCTTTCTGCACTTCTCTTGCCTGTTTCTGCACCCCTCTTGCCTCTTTCTGCACCCGTCTTCCCTCTTTGTGCAACTCTCTTGCCTCTTTCTACACCTCTCTTCCCGCACTACTCTTGCCTCTTTTTGTACCTCTGTTGCTTCTTTCTGCACTTCTCTTGCCTCTTTCTGCACCCTTTGTGCCTCTTTCAGCACCTCTGTTGCTTCTTTCTGCACCTCTGTTGGTTCTTTCTGCACTGCTCTGGCTTCTTCCTGTACCTCTGTTCCAAATTTCTGCATCCCTCTTGCCTTTTTCTGCACCTCCCTTCCCTCTTTCTGCACCTCTCTTGCCTCAGTCTGCCCACCTGTTCCCTCTTTCTGCACCCCTTTTGCCTGTTTCTGCAACTCTCTTGTCTCTTTCTGCAGTTCTCTTGCCTCCTTCCGCACCTCACTTTCCTCTTTTTGCACCTCTGTTGGTTCTTTTGCACTGCTCTTGCTTCTTTCTGTACCTCTCTTGCAAATTTCTGCACCCTCTTGCCTCTTTCTGCACCCTTTTACCTGTTTCTGCACCTCTCTTGCCTCTGGCTGCACCTCTCTTGCCTCTTTCTGTACCTCTTTTGCCTGTTTCTGCATCTCACGTGCCTCTTTCTGCACTTTTCTTGCTTCTTTCTACACCTCTGTTGCTTCTTTCAGCAACTCTCTTGCCTCTTTCTGCACTTCTCTTGCCTGTTTCTGTACCTCTCTTGCCTCTTTCTGCACTTCTCTTGCCTCTTTCTGCACCTCACTTGCTTCTTTCTGCACTTCTCTTACCTCTTTCTGCACCCCTGTTGCTTCATTCTGCACTTTCCATGCTTCTTTCTGCACCTGTCTTGCTTCTTTCTGCACCCCTGTTGCTTCATTCTGCACTTTCCATGTTTCTTTCTGCATCTGTCTTGCTTCTTTCTGCACCCCTGTTGTCTCTTTCTGCACTTGTCTTCCGTTTCCTTTCTATACCTTTCTTGCCTGTTTCTGCATCTCACTTGCCTCTTTCTGCACTCTTCTTGCTTCTTTCTACACCTCTGTTGCTTCTTTCAGCAATTCTCTTGCCTCTTTCTGCACTTCTCTTGCCTCTTTCTGCACTTCTCTTGCCTGTTTCTGCACCCCTCTTGCCTCTTTCTGCACCCGTCTTCCCTCTTTGTGCAACTCTCTTGCCTCTTTCTACACCTCTCTTCCCTCTTTCTGCACTACTCTTGCCTCTTTTTGTACCTCTGTTGCTTCTTTCTGCACTTCTCTTGCCTCTTTCTGCACCCTTTGTGCCTCTTTCAGCACCTCTGTTGCTTCTTTCTGCAGTTCTCTTGGTTCTTTCTGCACTGCTCTTGCCCCTTTCTGCATCCCTCCTGCCTCTTTGAGCACCTCTTTTGCTTCTTTCTGCACTTCCCTCTCCTCTTTCTGTACCCCTCTTGCCTCTTTCTGCGCCTCTGATGCTTCTTTCTGCACCTCTCTTGGTTCTTTCTGAAGCTGACTTGCCTCTTTCAGCACCTCTGTTGCTTTTTTTCTGCAGATCTCTTGCCTCTTTCTGCACCTCACTTGCCTGTTTCAGCACCTCTGTTGCTTTTTTCTGCAGATCTCTTGCCTCTTTCTGCACCCCTCTTTTCTCTTTCTGCACCTCTCTTGCCTCTTTCTGCACCCCTGTTCCCTCTTTCTGCACCTCTCTTGCCTCTTTCTGTACCTCTGTTGCCTCTTTCTGCACTTCTCTTGCTCTTTCTGCACCCTTTGCGCCTCTTTCAGCACCTCTGTTACTACTTTCTGCACTTCTCTTCCTTCTTTCTGCACCTCTCTTGCTTCTTTCTGCACCTCACTTGCCTCTTTCAGCACCTCTGTTGCTTTTTTCTGCAGATCTCTTGCCTCTTTCTGCACCTCACTTGCCTCTTTCAGCACCTCTGTTGCTTTTTTCTGCAGATCTCTTGCCTCTTTCTGCACCCCTCTTTTCTCTTTCTGCACCTCTCTTGCCTCTTTCTGCACCCCTTGTTCCCTCTTTCTGCACCTTTCCTGCCTGTTTCTGCATATCTCTTGCCTCTTTCTGTACCTCTGTTGCCTCTTTCTGCACTTTTCTTGCCTTTTTCTGCAACCCGTTTGCCTCTTTCTGCACCTCTGTTGCTTCTTTCTGCATTCTATTGCCTCTTTCTGCACCTCTCTTGCTTCTTTCTGCATCTCACTTGCCTCTTTCTGCACCTCTGTTGCTTTTTTCTGCAGATCTCTTGCCTCTTTCTGCACCTCACTTGCCTCGTTCAGCACCTCTGTTGCTTTTTTTCTGCAGATCTCTTGCCTCTTTTTGCACCCCTCTTTTCTCTTTCTGTACCTCTCTTGCCTCTTTCTGCACCTCTGTTCCCTGTTTCTGCACCTTTCCTGCCTGTTTCTGCACCTCTCTTGCCTCTTTCTGTATCTCTATTGCCTCTTTCTGCACTTCTCTTGCTCTTTCTGCACCCTTCGTGCCTCTTTCAGCACCTCTGTTTGTTCTTTCTTCACTGCTCTTGCTTCTTTCTGTACCTCACTTGCCTTTCTGCACTTCTCTGCTTCTTTCTACACCTCTGTTGCTTCTTTCAGCAATTCTCTTGCCTCTTTCTGCACTTCTCTTGCCTGTTTCTGCACCCCTCTTGCCTCTTTCTGCACCCGTCTTCCTCTTTGTGCAACTCTCTTGCCTCTTTCTACACCTCTCTTCCCTCTTTCTGCACTACTCTTGCCTCTTTTTGTACCTCTGTTGCTTCTTTCTGCACTTCTCTTGCCTCTTTCTGCACCCTTTGTGCCTCTTTCAGCACCTCTGTTGCTTCTTTCTGCAGTTCTCTTGGTTCTTTCTGCACTGCTCTTGCCCCTTTCTGCATCCCTCCTGCCTCTTTGAGCACCTCTTTTGCTTCTTTCTGCACTTTCCTCTCCTCTTTCTGTACCCCTCTTGCCTCTTTCTGCGCCTCTGATGCTTCTTTCTGCACCTCTCTTGGTTCTTTCTGCAGCTGACTTGCCTCTTTCAGCACCTCTGTTGCCTTTTTTCTGCAGATCTCTTGCGTCTTTCTGCACCTCACTTGCCTGTTTCAGCACCTCTGTTGCTTTTTTCTGCAGATCTCTTGCCTCTTTCTGCACCCCTCTTTTCTCTTTCTGCACCTCTCTTGCCTCTTTCTGCACCCCTGTTCCCTCTTTCTGCACCTCTCTTGCCTCTTTCTGTACCTCTGTTGCCTCTTTCTGCACTTCTCTTGCTCTTTCTGCACCCTTCGCGCCTCTTTCAGCACCTCTGTTACTACTTTCTGCACTTCTCTTCCTTCTTTCTGCACCTCTCTTGCTTCTTTCTGCACCTCACTTGCCTCTTTCAGCACCTCTGTTGCTTTTTCTGCAGATCTCTTGCCTCTTTCTGCACCTCACTTGCCTCTTTCAGCACCTCTGTTGCTTTTTTCTGCAGATCTCTTGCCTCTTTCTGCACCCCTCTTTTCTCTTTCTGCACCTCTCTTGCCTCTTTCTGCACCCCTGTTCCCTCTTTCTGCACCTTTCCTGCCTGTTTCTGCACATCTCTTGCCTCTTTCTGTACCTCTGTTGCCTCTTTCTGCACTTTTCTTGCCTCTTTCTGCAACCCGTTTGCCTCTTTCTGCACCTCTGTTGCTTCTTTCTGCATTCTATTGCCTCTT
Organism: Calotriton arnoldi; assembly: GCA_963921515.1. Classification (NCBI taxonomy): domain Eukaryota; kingdom Metazoa; phylum Chordata; class Amphibia; order Caudata; family Salamandridae; genus Calotriton; species Calotriton arnoldi. Next base: position 114,115 of record CAWUFW010004644.1, read on the forward strand.
TCTGCACCTCTCTTGCTTCTTTCTACATCTCACTTGCCTCTTTCTGTACCTCTCTTGCTTTTTTCTGCAGATCTCTTGCCTCTTTCTGCACCTCACTTGCCTCTTTCAGCACCTCTGTTGCTTTTTTTCTGCAGATCTCTTGCCTCTTTCTGCACCCCTCTTTTCTCTTTCTGTACCTCTCTTGCCTCTTTCTGCACCTCTGTTCCTTGTTTCTGCACCTTTCCTGCCTGTTTCTGCACCTCTCTTGCCTCTTTCTGTATCTCTGTTGCCTCTTTCTGCACTTCTCTTGCTCTTTCTGCACCCTTCGTGCCTCTTTCAGCACCTCTGTTTGTTCTTTCTGCACTGCTCTTGCTTCTTTCTGTACCTCACTTGCTCTTTCTGCACTTCTCTGCTTCTTTCTACACCTCTGTTGCTTCTTTCAGCAATTCTCTTGCCTCTTTCTGCACTTCTCTTCCTTCTTTCTGCACCCCTCCTGCCTCTTTCTGTACCTCTCTTGCCTCTTTCTGCACTTCTCTTGCCTCTGGCTGCACCTCTCTTTCCTCTTTCTGTACCTCTTTTGCCTGTTTCTGCATCTCACGTGCCTCTTTCTGCACTTTTCTTGCTTCTTTCTCCACCTCTGTTGCTTCTTTCAGCAATTCTCTTGCCTCTTTCTGCACCTCTTGCCTGTTTCTGAACTTCTCGTGCCTCTTTCTGCACCTCACTTGCTTCTTTCTGCACTTCTCTTGCCTCTTTCTGCACCCCTGTTGCTTCATTCTGCACTTTCCATGTTTCTTTCTGCATCTGTCTTGCTTCTTTCTGCACCCCTGTTGTCTCTTTCTGCACTTGTCTTCCCTTTCCTTTCTATACCTTTCTTGCCTGTTTCTGCATCTCACTTGCCTCTTTCTGCACTTTTCTTGCTTCTTTCTACACCTCTGTTGCTTCTTCCAGCAATTCTCTTGCCTCTTTCTGCACTTCTCTTGCCTGTTTCTGCACCCCTCTTGCCTCTTTCTGCACCCGTCTTCCCTCTTTGTGCAACTCTCTTGCCTCTTTCTACACCTCTCTTCCCTCTTTCTGCACTACTCTTGCCTCTTTTTGTACCTCTGTTGCTTCTTTCTGCACTTCTCTTGCCTCTTTCTGCACCCTTTGTGCCTCTTTCAGCACCTCTGTTGCTTCTTTCTGCAGTTCTCTTGGTTCTTTCTGCACTGCTCTTGCCCCTTTCTGCATCCCTCCTGCCTCTTTGAGCACCTCTTTTGCTTCTTTCTGCACTTCCCTCTCCTCTTTCTGTACCCCTCTTGCCTCTTTCTGCGCCTCTGATGCTTCTTTCTGCACCTCTTTTGGTTCTTTCTGAAGCTGACTTGCCTCTTTCAGCACCTCTGTTGCTTTTTTCTGCAGATCTCTTGCCTCTTTCTGCACCTCACTTGCCTGTTTCAGCACCTCTGTTGCTTTTTCTGCAGATCTCTTGCCTCTTTCTGCACCCCTCTTTTCTCTTTCTGCACCTCTCTTGCCTCTTTCTGCACCCCTGTTCCCTCTTTCTGCACCTCTCTTGCCTCTTTCTGTACCTCTGTTGCCTCTTTCTGCACTTCTCTTGCTCTTTCTGCACCCTTCGCGCCTCTTTCAGCACCTCTGTTACTTCTTTCTGCACTTCTCTTCCTTCTTTCTGCACCCCTCTTGCTTCTTTCTGCACCTCACTTGCCTCTTTCAGCACCTCTGTTGCTTTTTTCTGCAGATCTCTTGCCTCTTTCTGCACCTCACTTGCCTCTTTCAGCACCTCTGTTGCTTTTTCTGCAGATCTCTTGCCTCTTTCTGCACCTCACTTGCCTCTTTCAGCACCTCTGTTGCTTCTTTCTGCACTTCTCTTGCCTCTTTCTGCACCCCTGTTGCTTCATTCTGCACTTTCCATGTTTCTTTCTGCATCTGTCTTGCTTCTTTCTGCACCCCTGTTGTCTCTTTCTGCACTTATCTTCCCTCTTATCTTTCTATACCTTTCTTGCCTGTTTCTGCATCTCACTTGCCTCTTTCTGCACTCTTCTTGCTTCTTTCTACACCTCTGTTGCTTCTTTCAGCAATTCTCTTGTCTCTTTCTGCACTTCTCTTGCCTCTTTCTGCACCTCACTTGCTTCTTTCTGCACTTCTCTTACCTCTTTCTGCACCCCTGTTGCTTCATTCTGCTCTTTCCATGCTTCTTTCTGCACATGTCTTGCTTCTTTCTGCACCCCTGTTGTCTCTTTATGTACCTCTTTTGCCTGTTTCTGCAAATCTCTTGCCTCTTTCTGCAGTTCTCTTGCCTCCTTCTACACCTCTGTTGCTTCTTTCTGCACTTCTCTTGCCTCTTTCTGCACCCCTGTTGTTTCATTCTGCACTTTCCATGTTTCTTTCTGCATCTGTCTTGCTTCTTTCTGCACCTCTGTTGTCTCTTTCTGCACTTGTCTTCCTCTTATCTTTCTATACCTTTCTTGCCTGTTTCTGCATCTCACTTGCCTCTTTCTGCACTCTTCTTGCTTCTTTCTACACCTCTGTTGCTTCTTTCAGCAATTCTCTTGCCTCTTTCTGCACTTCTCTTGCCTCTTTCTGCACTTCTCTTGCCTGTTTCTGCACCCCTCTTGCCTCTTTCTGCACCCGTCTTCCCTCTTTGTGCAACTCTCTTGCCTCTTTCTACACCTCTCTTCCCGCACTACTCTTGCCTCTTTTTGTACCTCTGTTGCTTCTTTCTGCACTTCTCTTGCCTCTTTCTGCACCCTTTGTGCCTCTTTCAGCACCTCTGTTGCTTCTTTCTGCACCTCTGTTGGTTCTTTCTGCACTGCTCTGGCTTCTTCCTGTACCTCTGTTCCAAATTTCTGCATCCCTCTTGCCTTTTTCTGCACCTCCCTTCCTCTTTCTGCACCTCTCTTGCCTCAGTCTGCCCACCTGTTCCCTCTTTCTGCACCCCTTTTGCCTGTTTCTGCAACTCTCTTGTCTCTTTCTGCAGTTCTCTTGCCTCCTTCCGCACCTCACTTGCCTCTTTTTGCACCTCTGTTGGTTCTTTTGCACTGCTCTTGCTTCTTTCTGTACCTCTCTTGCAAATTTCTGCACCTCTCTTGCCTCTTTCTGCACCCCTTTTACCTGTTTCTGCACCTCTCTTGCCTCTGGCTGCACCTCTCTTGCCTCTTTCTGTACCTCTTTTGCCTGTTTCTGCATCTCACGTGCCTCTTTCTGCACTTTTCTTGCTTCTTTCTACACCTCTGTTGCTTCTTTCAGCAATTCTCTTGCCTCTTTCTGCACTTCTCTTGCCTGTTTCTGTACCTCTCTTGCCTCTTTCTGCACTTCTCTTGCCTCTTTCTGCACCTCACTTGCTTCTTTCTGCACTTCTCTTACCTCTTTCTGCACCCCTGTTGCTTCATTCTGCACTCTTCCATGCTTCTTTCTGCACCTGTCTTGCTTCTTTCTGCACCCCTGTTGTCTCTTTATGTACCTCTTTTGCCTGTTTCTGCAAATCTCTTGCCTCTTTCTGCAGTTCTCTTGCCTCCTTCTACACCTCTGTTGCTTCTTTATGCACTTCTCTTGCCTCTTTCTGCACCCCTGTTGCTTCATTCTGCACTTTCCATGTTTCTTTCTGCATCTGTCTTGCTTCTTTCTGCACCCCTGTTGTCTCTTTCTGCACTTGTCTTCCGTTTCCTTTCTATACCTTTCTTGCCTGTTTCTGCATCTCACTTGCCTCTTTCTGCACTCTTCTTGCTTCTTTCTACACCTCTGTTGCTTCTTTCAGCAATTCTCTTGCCTCTTTCTGCACTTCTCTTGCCTCTTTCTGCACTTCTCTTGCCTGTTTCTGCACCTCTCTTGCCTCTTTCTGCACCCCTCTTCCCTCTTTGTGCAACTCTCTTGCCTCTTTCTACACCTCTCTTCCTCTTTCTGCACTACTCTTGCCTCTTTTTGTACCTCTGTTGCTTCTTTCTGCACTTCTCTTGCCTCTTTCTGCACCCTTTGTGCCTCTTTCAGCACCTCTGTTGCTTCTTTCTGCAGTTCTCTTGGTTCTTTCTGCACTGCTCTTGCCTCTTTCTGCATCCCTCCTGCCTCTTTGAGCACCTCTTTTGCTTCTTTCTGCACTTCCCTCTCCTCTTTCTGTACCCCTCTTGCCTCTTTCTGCGCCTCTGATGCTTCTTTCTGCACCTCTCTTGGTTCTTTCTGAAGCTGACTTGCCTCTTTCAGCACCTCTGTTGCTTTTTTCTGCAGATCTCTTGCCTCTTTCTGCACCTCACTTGCCTGTTTCAGCACCTCTGTTGCTTTTTCTGCAGATCTCTTGCCTCTTTCTGCACCCCTCTTTTCTCTTTCTGCACCTCTCTTGCCTCTTTCTGCACCCCTGTTCCCTCTTTCTGCACCTCTCTTGCCTCTTTCTGTACCTCTGTTGCCTCTTTCTGCACTTCTCTTGCTCTTTCTGCACCCTTCTGCGCCTCTTTCAGCACCTCTGTTACTACTTTCTGCACTTCTCTTCCTTCTTTCTGCACCTCTCTTGCTTCTTTCTGCACCTCACTTGCCTCTTTCAGCACCTCTGTTGCTTTTTCTGCAGATCTCTTGCCTCTTTCTGCACCTCACTTGCCTCTTTCAGCACCTCTGTTGCTTTTTTCTGCAGATCTCTTGCCTCTTTCTGCACCCCTCTTTTCTCTTTCTGCACCTCTCTTGCCTCTTTCTGCACCCCTTGTTCCCTCTTTCTGCACCTTTCCTGCCTGTTTCTGCATATCTCTTGCCTCTTTCTGTACCTCTGTTGCCTCTTTCTGCACTTCTTCTTGCCTTTTTCTGCAACCCGTTTGCCTCTTTCTGCACCTCTGTTGCTTCTTTCTGCATTCTATTGCCTCTTTCTGCACCTCTCTTGCTTCTTTCTGCATCTCACTTGCCTCTTTCTGCACCTCTGTTGCTTTTTCTGCAGATCTCTTGCCTCTTTCTGCACCTCACTTGCCTCGTTCAGCACCTCTGTTGCTTTTTTCTGCAGATCTCTTGCCTCTTTTTGCACCCCTCTTTTCTCTTTCTGTACCTCTCTTGCCTCTTTCTGCACCTCTGTTCCCTGTTTCTGCACCTTTCCTGCCTGTTTCTGCACCTCTCTTGCCTCTTTCTGTATCTCTATTGCCTCTTTCTGCACTTCTCTTGCTCTTTCTGCACCCCTTCGTGCCTCTTTCAGCACCTCTGTTTGTTCTTTCTTCACTGCTCTTGCTTCTTTCTGTACCTCACTTGCCTTTCTGCACTTCTCTGCTTCTTTCTACACCTCTGTTGCTTCTTTCAGCAATTCTCTTGCCTCTTTCTGCACTTCTCTTGCCTGTTTCTGCACCCCTCTTGCCTCTTTCTGCACCCGTCTTCCCTCTTTGTGCAACTCTCTTGCCTCTTTCTACACCTCTCTTCCCTCTTTCTGCACTACTCTTGCCTCTTTTTGTACCTCTGTTGCTTCTTTCTGCACTTCTCTTGCCTCTTTCTGCACCCTTTGTGCCTCTTTCAGCACCTCTGTTGCTTCTTTCTGCAGTTCTCTTGGTTCTTTCTGCACTGCTCTTGCCCCTTTCTGCATCCCTCCTGCCTCTTTGAGCACCTCTTTTGCTTCTTTCTGCACTTTCCTCTCCTCTTTCTGTACCCCTCTTGCCTCTTTCTGCGCCTCTGATGCTTCTTTCTGCACCTCTCTTGGTTCTTTCTGCAGCTGACTTGCCTCTTTCAGCACCTCTGTTGCTTTTTTCTGCAGATCTCTTGCGTCTTTCTGCACCTCACTTGCCTGTTTCAGCACCTCTGTTGCTTTTTCTGCAGATCTCTTGCCTCTTTCTGCACCCCTCTTTTCTCTTTCTGCACCTCTCTTGCCTCTTTCTGCACCCCTGTTCCCTCTTTCTGTACCTCTCTTGCCTCTTTCTGTACCTCTCTTGCCTCTTTCTGCACTTCTCTTGCTCTTTCTGCACCCTTCGTGCCTCTTTCAGCACCTCTGTTACCTCTTTCTGCACTTCTCTTCCTTCTTTCTGCACCTCTCTTGCTTCTTTCTGCACCTCACTTGCCTCTTTCAGCACCTGTTGCTTTTTTCTGCAGATCTCTTGCCTCTTTCTGCACCTCACTTGCCTATTTCAGCACCTCTGTTGCTTTTTTCTGCAGATCTCTTGCCTCTTTCTGCACCCCTCTTTTCTCTTTCTGCACCTCTCTTGCCTCTTTCTGCACCCCTGTTCCCTCTTTCTGCACCTTTCCTGCCTGTTTCTGCACATCTCTTGCCTCTTTCTGTACCTCTGTTGCCTCTTTCTGCACTTTTCTTGCCTCTTTCTGCAACCCGTTTGCCTCTTTCTGCACCTCTGTTGCTTCTTTCTGCATTCTATTGCCTCTTTCTGCACCTCTCTTGCTTCTTTCTACATCTCACTTGCCTCTTTCTGTACCTCTCTTGCTTTTTTCTGCAGATCTCTTGCCTCTTTCTGCACCTCACTTGCCTCTTTCAGCACCTCTGTTGCTTTTTTTCTGCAGATCTCTTGCCTCTTTCTGCACCCCTCTTTTCTCTTTCTGTACCTCTCTTGCCTCTTTCTGCACCTCTGTTCCTTGTTTCTGCACCTTTCCTGCCTGTTTCTGCACCTCTCTTGCCTCTTTCTGTATCTCTGTTGCCTCTTTCTGCACTTCTCTTGCTCTTTCTGCACCCTTCGTGCCTCTTTCAGCACCTCTGTTTGTTCTTTCTGCACTGCTCTTGCTTCTTTCTGTACCTCACTTGCCTTTCTGCACTTCTCTGCTTCTTTCTACACCTCTGTTGCTTCTTTCAGCAATTCTCTTGCCTCTTTCTGCACTTCTCTTCCTTCTTTCTGCACCCCTCCTGCCTCTTTCTGTACCTCTCTTGCCTCTTTGTGCACCTCTCCTACCTCTTTCTGCACCCCCCTGGCCTCTTTTTGCACCTCTGTTGGTCCATTCTGCAGTTCTCTTGCCTCTTTTTGCACCTCTGTTGCTTCTTTCTGCACTGCTCTTGCTTCTTTCTGCACCCTTCTTGCCTCTTTCTGCACCCCTCTTTTCTCTTTCTGCACCCCTCTTGCCTCTTTCTGCACCCGTTCCTTCTTTCTGCACCTTTCCTGCCTGTTTCTGCACCTCTCTTGCCTCTTTCTATACCTCTGTTGCTTCTTTCTGCACCCCTCCTGCCTCTTTCTGTACCTCTCTTTTTGCACCTCTGTTGGTTCTTTCTGCGCTGCTCTAGCTTCTTTTTGCACCTCACTTGCCTCCTTCTGCACTTCTCTTGCTTCTTTCTACAGCTCTGTTGCTTCTTTCAGAAATTCTCTTGCCTCTTTCTGCACTTCTCTTGCCTATTTCTGTACCTCTCTTGCCTCTTTCTGCACTTCTCTTGCCTCTTTCTGTACCTCCCTTGCCTCTTTCTGCACCTCTCTTGCCTCTTTCTGCACTTCTCTTGCCTCTGGCTGCACCTCTCTTTCCTCTTTCTGTACCTCTTTTGCCTGTTTCTGCATCTCACGTGCCTCTTTCTGCACTTTTCTTGCTTCTTTCTACACCTCTGTTGCTTCTTTCAGCAATTCTCTTGCCTCTTTCTGCACCTCTCTTGCCTGTTTCTGAACTTCTCGTGCCTCTTTCTGCACCTCACTTGCTTCTTTCTGCACTTCTCTTACCTCTTTCTGCACCCCTGTTGCTTCATTCTGCACTTTCCATGCTTCTTTCTGCACCTGTCTTGCTTCTTTCTGCACCCCTGTTGTCTCTTTATGTACCTCTTTTGCCTGTTTCTGCAAATCTCTTGCCTCTTTCTGCAGTTCTCTTGCCTCTTTCTGCACCCCTGTAGCTTCATTCTGAACTTTCCATGTTTCTTTCTGCATCTGTCTTGCTTCTTTCTGCACCCCTGTTGTCTCTTTCTGCACTTGTCTTCCTTTTCCTTTCTATACCTTTCTTGCCTGTTTCTGCATCTCACTTGCCTCTTTCTGCACTTTTCTTGCTTCTTTCTACACCTCTGTTGCTTCTTCCAGCAATTCTCTTGCCTCTTTCTGCACTTCTCTTGCCTGTTTCTGCACCCCTCTTGCCTCTTTCTGCACCCGTCTTCCTCTTTGTGCAACTCTCTTGCCTCTTTCTACACCTCTCTTCCCTCTTTCTGCACTACTCTTGCCTCTTTTTGTACCTCTGTTGCTTCTTTCTGCACTTCTCTTGCCTCTTTCTGCACCTCTTTGTGCCTCTTTCAGCACCTCTGTTGCTTCTTTCTGCAGTTCTCTTGGTTCTTTCTGCACTGCTCTTGCCCCTTTCTGCATCCCTCCTGCCTCTTTGAGCACCTCTTTTGCTTCTTTCTGCACTTCCCTCTCCTCTTTCTGTACCCCTCTTGCCTCTTTCTGCGCCTCTGATGCTTCTTTCTGCGCCTCTGATGCTTCTTTCTGCACCTCTCTTGGTTCTTTCTGAAGCTGACTTGCCTCTTTCAGCACCTCTGTTGCTTTTTTCTGCAGATCTCTTGCCTCTTTCTGCACCTCACTTGCCTGTTTCAGCACCTCTGTTGCTTTTTTCTGCAGATCTCTTGCCTCTTTCTGCACCCCTCTTTCTCTTTCTGCACCTATCTTGCCTCTTTCTGCACCCCTGTTCCCTCTTTCTGCACCTCTCTTGCCTCTTTCTGTACCTCTGTTGCCTCTTTCTGCACTTCTCTTGCTCTTTCTGCACCCTTCGCGCCTCTTTCAGCACCTCTGTTACTTCTTTCTGCACTTCTCTTCCTTCTTTCTGCACCTCTCTTGCTTCTTTCTGCACCTCACTTGCCTCTTTCAGCACCTCTGTTGCTTTTTTCTGCAGATCTCTTGCCTCTTTCTGCACCTCACTTGCCTCTTTCAGCACCTCTGTTGCTTTTTTCTGCAGATCTCTTGCCTCTTTCTGCACCCCTCTTTTCTCTTTCTGCACCTCTCTTGCCTCTTTCTGCACCCCTGTTCCCTCTTTCTGCACCTTTCCTGCCTGTTTCTGCACCTCTCTTGCCTCTTTCTGTACCTCTGTTGCCTCTTTCTGCACTTTTCTTGCCTCTTTCTGCAACCCTTTTGCCTCTTTCTGCACCTCTGTTGCTTCTTTCTGCATTCTATTGCCTCTTTCTGCACCTCTCTTGCTTCTTTCTGCATCTCACTTGCCTCTTTCTGCACCTCTGTTGCTTTTTTCTGCAGATCTCTTGCCTCTTTCTGCACCTCACTTGCCTCTTTCAGCACCTCTGTTGCTTTTTTTCTGCAGATCTCTTGCCTCTTTCTGCACCCCTCTTTTCTCTTTCTATACCTCTCTTGCCTCTTTCTGCACCTCTGTTCCCTGTTTCTGCACCTTTCCTGCCTGTTTCTGCACCTCTCTTGCCTCTTTCTGTATCTCTGTTGCCTCTTTCTGCACTTCTCTTGCTTTCTGCACCCTTCGTGCCTCTTTCAGCACCTCTGTTCGTTCTTTCTGCACTGCTCTTGCTTCTTTCTGTACCTCACTTGCCTTTCTGCACTTCTCTGCTTCTTTCAACACCTCTGTTGCTTCTTTCAGCAATTCTCTTGCCTCTTTCTGCACTTCTCTTCCTTCTTTCTGCACCCCTCCTGCCTCTTTCTGTACCTCTCTTGCCTCTTTGTGCACCTCTCCTACCTCTTTCTGCACCCCCCTGGCCTTTTTTTGCACCTCTGTTGGTCCATTCTGCAGTTCTCTTGCCTCTTTTTGCACCTCTGTTGCTTCTTTCTGCACTGCTCTTGCTTCTTTCTGCACCTTTCTTGCCTCTTTCTGCACCCCTCTTTTCTCTTTCTGCACCCCTCTTGCCTCTTTCTGCACCCGTTCCTTCTTTCTGCACCTTTCCTGCCTGTTTCTGCACCTCTTGCCTCTTTCTATACCTCTGTTGCTTCTTTCTGCACCCCTCCTGCCTCTTTCTGTACCTCTCTTTTTGCACCTCTGTTGGTTCTTTCTGCGCTGCTCTAGCTTCTTTTTGCACCTCACTTGCCTCCTTCTGCACTTCTCTTGCTTCTTTCTACAGCTCTGTTGCTTCTTTCAGAAATTCTCTTGCCTCTTTCTGCACTTCTCTTCCTCCTTTCTGCACCCCTCCTGCCTCTTTCTGTACCTCCCTTGCCTCTTTCTGCACCTCTCTTGCCTCTTTCTGCACTTCACTTGCTTCTTTCTGCACCTCTCTTGCCTCTTTCGGCACCTCTGTTGCTTCTTTCTGCACTTCTCTTGCCTCTTTCTGCTCCTCTGAGTTAGAGGTAGTTTTAATCACCCAGCCCTATTATGTACTAGGGCCTTACAGGGGAGGTCATGCCAATCACAGGGGTACCCTAACCCATAGTGTACCCTAGTGTATGTAGGTATTTTCACTGTATTCTAAGTGTCTTTCAGCATAGCACTGGCTCCGGGCCTGGTTAGTCAGAGTCAGTTACCACCAGTACCAGTCAGCAAAAAGTTGGGGGCACAGGATGACTTTGCAACAAGGCCTCTTTCTGCACCTCTGTTGGTTCTTTCTGCATATCTCTTGCTTCTTTCTGCACTTTTCTTTGTCTTTCTGGAGTTCTGTTGCCACTTTCTGCATTTCTCTTGCTTCTTTCTGCGTCTTTCTTCCTCTTTCTGCACGTCCTACCTCTGTAGGCATAGTTAGAAATTAGCATTTAAAAACCTTTGAAATTCTCTGAAAAAACCATAGGTTTCAGGGACGTTATAGTTCGAAATTAGCATTTAAAAACCTTTGAAATTCACTGAAAAACCATAGGTTTCAGGGACGTTATAGTTAAAAATTAGCATTTAAAAACCTTAGAAATTCACTGAAAAAACCATAGGTTTCAGGGACGTTATAGTTCGAAATTAGCATTTAAAAACCTTTGAAATTCACTGAAAAAACCATAGGTTTCAGGGACGTTATAGTTAGAAATTATCATTTAAAAAACCTTTGAAATTCATTTATAATGTTGACTGTTTGTAATTCGGAACTGTATACTATTATGTTTCCACTACCCACTTCGGTTGAATACTGTACTGCATACTGCATTATTTTCTGTGCAATAAAAAAAGATTTGTTAAAAAAAAAAACTTTGAAATTCACTGAAAAACCATAGGTTTCAGGGACGTTATAGTTAGTTGGACATTTCACTTGTACAAAACCAGAGAAATTCGGCCATTATAGTTAGTTGACCTAACTATAACTCGCGCCCCCGCAATGCACTGCTGATGACGTCACATATTACATCACTCAAGACATGGTCAGTGACATCATTGATGACATCACTGATGACATCTCAAATGACATCAATGATGACATCATCCACGTGATAATCTGATGCACCTCCTCACACCCTAATATAACCTTTGATACACCCACTCTAAAATACAGACTGCCATTCTCGAAACCATAGACACACCAATACCAGTTACTACATACCCACTCACTGATTCATAGGTCTACACACACATCTACTCCCTCATCCATACAGTCACTCATAAATACAGCTACTATCATATGTACTCATACACCCATACAGACACTCACACACCGCCACTCACCCATAGAGTTACTCACACAGCTAGTCAGTAATGCAAAGAATCAATCACACTCCCATTTACTCACCTACACAGTTATACACACACCACCTCACTTATTTATACAGATACTAACACATTCTTACTCTCATATACAATCAGTGACACAAGCACACACTCATCCATACAGCTACTCTCACAATCACTCACTCTCACATATAATCATTTATATACTCCAACACTCACATATACTGCCTTTCACATATGTAGTTCCTCACACATGTACCACTGAGACATCCATTCACTCACCAACACAGCTATACACACACTCACCCACCCATATAGCCCCTCACAGACGCACACTTGAACCTATACACCCAGTAAATCACCCACTCACACATCCATGCAGGGAGTCACACACACCCCACCCACCCACACAGACTCTGAGACACCCATTCAGATATTCAGACAACCAATCAAAAACCCATATATAGATACTCATGTAGATACTCACCAACCCAAGCAGCCACTTACACACCAACTGACAGACTGATACAGACATTCATACAGATTAGTCAATCACCCATGTATTAGTAAGACACGTTTAATCACTCATACAGTCAGTCATGCACCTATTAAATCATCCATTAATACACTCATATACCCACTCATTCTTCAATACACCTTGGCATATATATGTATAAAACATATTTAAACTCTTTAGAAACACTCAGTCACCGGATGATGTCATCAGTGATGTCATTTGAGATGTCATCAGTGATGTCACTGACCATATCATGAATGATGTAATATGTGACGTCATCAGCAGTGCATTGCGGGGACGCGAGTTATAGTTAGTTCAACTAACTATAACGGCCGAATTTCTCTGGTTTTGTACGAGTTAAATGTCCAACTAACTATAACGTCCCTGAAACCTATGGTTTTTAAGTGGATATATATATATATATATATATATATATATATATATATATATATATATCTCAATGGCATTCCTGCCCCTCCTTCTCCAAAATCAGGCACCGGCACCATGGAATACTGAAATGAATGTTTATTTCATGGCAGAAACTGACACAGGACAACGCGTTTCGGTGGTGTCCACCACCTTGTTCACATAGTGCGGCCGCCATTTTCTTTGCCCGTAAATACCTCTTAGGTCATCACAACTCAGTGTAAACACTGAAAAAATACTTTTAAAGATGGTACATTACATCCAATAAAATAATAGCAGATAAAATGCAAAATATAAGGAAATGAAATAAAGTGCAGAGTGCAGCATTAAAATCCATAGCATTTTTTGAGGTATATCATTGTCGCATGTCTCATCAGGCAGTATAATTTATGCTTATTATGTTATATCACATATCGAAGAGTAATAAGCTAGCATCAACTAATGTGAGATTATATATATACATATATATTCTGTTCCACAAAGCTCCCAAAAGCAAGGCACACTCTCAATGCGGCGTTGTCGGGTCAGGGAAGGTTCCTGGACTGCCCGCGTCCGCAGTTCCCTGACGCGTTTCGGGCTTCCGCCCTTAATCATAGATGTACTGCTTGCTGCAAAGAAGACCAACCAAGGACTACCCAGCGTTCTCCCTTTTAATAAACTGATGACAGTCAGGTGAGTAATACCATAGAGCATTCTGGGGCTGGAAGTCCAAAAATACGACCACTGTGGGCTGTTGGCCTCTTTGCTGCACAATGTCATTTAAAAAATATATTCAGGCAAGACAAGACACTCTTCCCCTGTTCAGCCACTCGCCACTTTAGATACGCTCATGCTATCTCACGAGGGACAGCAGCGGAACCGCTGAATGTGCGGCGGTGCGCCTCCCGGCCGAGACAGCCGGATGTATTCTGTTCCCACAGCTCCAAAAGCAAGGCACACTCTCAATGCGGCCTTGTCGGGTCAGGGAAGGTTCCTGGACTGTCCGCGTCCGCAGTTCCCTGACGCGTTTCGGGCTTCCGCCCTTAATCATAGGTGTACTGCTTGCTGCAAAGAAGACCAACCAAGGACTACCCAGCGTTCTCCCTTTTAATAAACTGATGATAGTCAGGTGAGTAATACCACAGAGCATTCTGGGGCTGGAAGTCCAAAAATACGACCAACGTGGGCTGTAGGCCTCTTTGCTCCACAATGTCATTTGAAAAATATATTCAGGCAAGACACTCTTCCCCTGTTCAGCCACTTGCCACTTTAGATCCGCTCACGCTATCTCACGAGGGACAGCACCGGAACCGCTGAATGTGCGGCGGAAGCCTGAAACGCGTCAGGGAACTGCGGACGCGGGCAGTCCAGGAACCTTCCCTGACTCGACAACGCCGCATTGAGAGTCGCATTGGTCGTATTTTTGGACTTCCAGCCCCAGAATGCTCTATGGTATTACTCACCTGACTGTCATCAGTTTATTAAATGGGAGAACGCTGGGTAGTCCTTGGTTGGTCTTCTTTGCAGCAAGCAGCACACCTATGATTAAGGGCGGAAGCCTGAAACGCGTCAGGGAACTGCGGACGCGGGCAGTCCAGGAACCTTCCCTGACACGACAACGCCGCATTGAGTGTGCCTTGCTTTTGGGAGCTTTGTGGAACAGAATACATCCGGCTGTCTCGGCAGGGAGGTGCACCGCCGCACATTCAGCGGTTCCGCTGCTGTCCCTCGTGAGATAGCATGAGCGGATCTAAAGTGGCAAGTGGCTGAACAGGGAAGAGTGTCTTGTCTTGCCTGAATATATTTTTTAAATGACATTGTACAGCAAAGAGGCCAACAGCCCACGGTGGTCATGTTTTTGGAATTCCAGCCCCAGAATGCTCTATGGTATTACTCACCTGACTGTCATCAGTTTATTAAAAGGGAGAACGCTGGTAGTCCTTGGTTGGTCTTCTTTGCAGCAAGCAGTACACCTATGATTAAGGGCGGAAGCCCGAAACGCGTCAGGGAACTGCGGACGCGGGCAGTCCAGGAACCTTCCCTGACCCGACAACGCCGCATTGAGAGTGTGCCTTGCTTTTGGGAGCTTTGTGGAACAGAATATACATATATATATATATATATTTATATTTATTTATAGATCGATATCTGCAGTAGATGTTGGTGCACATAGAATGAATGCAGAAATCTCTATAAGCAATGGAAAAACATGCTCCCATGCTAATTTTGTTTACAGAGCAAAACATGTAAGCACTTCTAACCACGTATTTTGACACATTTTGAAAACACTGTAAACCACTGAAAAACTCTCAGGGATTCATCATAAAATAAAAACTAGCCTAGCTGTAAACCAGCAAAATCATATGGCTATGTATTGTGTCCTGGCTGCCAACATGTTGTGCCAAAGTTGGGACAGGATGTTGCTCCTATAGGTGGTAAATTCAATTTGCATGGGTGGTGTATCTGGTCCTGGCTGAGAGAAACCTTTGTTGGATTGGGTTAGAAGTTAACTGGAACAATACTTGCCACTTTCATTGCCCTTGTTTTTCTTTCTTATAGTAGTCTGTATGTGTGCTATTCATCGCCTCACTAACAATAAAGATTTTCTCAGTTCCTTCCACTCACTATTCCCGAAAGAGATGATGATACTAACAGTAACTTTGATTATGAAATAGAGAAACACATTAAGTAAAATGTAACAAGGCATGTATGAAAGTCAGTAGATTGTCAATAAAATTGTTCTACGAGGGGATTGAGAGCCCGCTCACATGTACTATGACCATTACTGTGGTAGCCAACAGCATTTCGTTTGCCCATGTTAACTATACTTGTACAGCCTTGCCACTTCTGGATGTATTTACTCTCCCTCTTATGCTTAGCAGGTCTAAGCTAGTATTTGCAAGTAGTCACCTTAGCATCGAGAAGTTTACATTCCTTGCATCTTTTCTGTAGGTCATTGGTGCCTTTCTCATAAGAACACTGTACAGCAGCAATGGTCTGTTTCGGTTTTGGTCATATGTATTCCATTGGTACCTGTATGCAAAAGTCTACAGAACCTCCATGTTCTGGAGAGGGAACAGTAGGTTTAGTTAGATGCTCACTGTGGTCAAGGGGGAACCTTTGTTGCTTTATCTCATGATATCACTCTTTTCATATTTTTGCTTAATAAACATGCATAGACTTAAAGAAGGCATGTGAGAGGATTCTTCTTCGACACTAGTATTTAAATTCATACAGATCCAATAAAAGAGAGGAGGGCGTGGACAAAGAAGAAAGGCCAAAAAGTGTTTGTTTGCTAATAAATTTGGTCAAGTTTGATGAATCTGCATGAAATGTGACAAACATTTAGCAGGTTTAGCTTTCTGCTGGTGTGTTAATTTTGGAGCAGATCAGTTAAAGGGAGGGGCAAGGATAAATGGGAGGCAATTAAAGTTTTATTCTCTAATACCTTAGGCACTCTTCGGTGAATCAATCTGAAAGATAGCTCAAGTTAGCAAATTAAGACCAGTGAAAAAATATTAGGCTTCATTCAGATCAGAGAAGGGGAGATGGAGGTGATGGGGTGGGGTGGGCAAAGTTAAAGACAGTTCCTGCAGCAAACCCCCACTGTGCATGTCAAAAGGCCATATGTGGCACGGTTTGTCGTCCGGTGGGTATTTGGCACAGAGTCTGCCCACAGGTCAGGCACTGCAGCCAAACACCCGCTGCACACAGCCAAAGGCTGTGTGCAGTGTGGATTGGGTAAATAGGAGGCGAATGAGTATATCATAAAACCCGCCCCCACTGGGAATTCACTGAAAACTTAACAGTTAAAGGTCAGTTATGGCTCAATTAACACAAAGAAAATGTAAATTCTTCCTTTGGCAGACCGCTTAAAACTCCATCCTTTTCATCATGCTTCCACTCATTACCATAATACTTCCATTCGTACACCTATATAATCTCACATTAATGAAGAGAGTATATGTATGTATACACTCCTCTACATACAATGTGCCACTACGCAAAGAACCTATATATAAAAATACTTTATTAAAAAGTTATTAATAGTATTCGACACAGATCAAAAAGACAATCGCCTTAATCCATTGGTTTTGGAAAAAATTCATAAACAATTCCACAATACTATTATTACATCAATCATTACAAAGATACATAGGGTTAAAACAGACAAAGAATAAAAAAGAAAAAAAAGGAAGAGAGTATTCATAAGACAGTTCACTTTGTCATAAAAAGAGCCAATCTGTGTGACAATCTAATCAGAGCTAGCACACGATAAATTCACAATATTTCATCTATTGTGCCAACACGTTCCACAGATTAGGCTTCAAATGAGTCGACGCGTTTCGATGGTATCCTCCTGGTTTACACCATCTTTATCAAGACCATAACAATAACTCTCATTCTTATATTAAAATGAATATCTTGCACCTGTATATTAACATATATAAAAAAGACAGTTACTCAATATGCTCATAGTTTCTTCAATATTGGCTAAACACTCCTATACAGAACAAAAACATCCTTCTAATAACATCATTATATACAATCGCAAAATAAAAACGAACCATAAAAACAACTTTATAAATATGTTAAAACTACTATCATCTAAATTCATCTCTATGTTCTATTTACATGCGTTGTGGCACCACTATATGTCATATAGCAATCTCATACATACATCCTGGATCATACCCTTCCACTGTGCTTATCTCAAGGTTTACATTTACTACAATTCTATCACCCCCGTGATCTAATCAACACCCTTCGGAGGTACCCTTGGATTATCTGGGACTCACCTTACGGGCTGCCCCGTCAAATCTCAGTGAGTGTCCTTATAATTTTTCAGTTGGTTCTTCTCTATTGTTTTAACTCCTTACAGGTTTCCAAAGCCGCGGGTTGACCCTCACGGTTAAATGATTCTAAGGGGAGTATAAAAAAAATGATTTATTTGATCACCTTTATATCTTATTTTCCTTTATTATCACTACCCTCTTTTGCCCATTGCTGCGTGAATTATCTTTTCGAGAAGGTTATTAACATACCTTAACATAAGCTTCTTGTGTGTAGGGATTGTTTTCTATTTTTATTTTCTGTCCCTTTTATGTACTCATCCAATACTCATGATTTTCCAATCCGTGGCTACTGTATTGTACCACAGTGCTATTGTATCTGATATCCTGTCCATAATTGGAATTACATGACCAGTATAGGTAAAAGACAATTGAACACATTTATCTGATCAATGAAACCCTTCTTGGGGCCCCACTTTTTTATATCAAGATATTTTGGCGTGTGGGGTGTGTGTTTCCTAGACACTCACCCAGATGTACAATTGTATCCCATGGGGAGGGTTTATTGTGGCCGGCATGTACGACTTACGTGGTATTGTGGAATTGTTGATGAGTTTTTTCCAAAACCAATGGATTAAGGCGATAGTCTTTTTGATCTGTGTCGAATACTATCAATAACTTTTTAATAAAGTATTTTTATATATAGGTTCTATGCATAGTGGCACATTGTATGCAGAGGAGTGTATACATAGATATACTCTCTTCATTAATTTGAGGTTATATAGGTGTACGAATGGAAGTATTATGGTAATGAGTGGAAGCATGATGAAAACAATGGAGTTTTAAGCAGTCTGCCAAAGGAAGAATTGACATTTTCTTAGTTGAATACGGAACCGTATTCCTTTGGCGAATAAAGGGTCGCTCTCATTACTTTTCTCTCAATTAACACAAACCCTTTAAATTCAGCAGTTATAGAATGCAACACACACATTCACACCTTAACAGACACTGCTGCCATACTAATGTACCAAGTTGCTGATGAGCCATGAAAAAAGGTGTCTACCAAGAGCAAACCATGACAGTAGGTCCGAGTTATGGTGTGCTTCTGTGCATACCAAATGGGGCATGGCGATGGGATGTTTTTAGTCTGTGTTACAATCAAACTGAACATTTATGCTTGTAAACAAATCCAAAAATAGGTTTACAGTATTTATTTCAAAGTGCAGGTTGAAGTCCTCAGTTTCTAAGTAAAAGCATCAGGAAAGCTCAAATATCCCACTATTGAGCACTGAAGAGAAGCACTGAAGCCTGCATGGATTTCTCTGGCAAATGAACTTTTACATCACTGTCGGTCAAGCTCGACAAATTGCTCCTTTGTCGTTGAAACGGACTTTGGTGGTTGATCTGGGACTTGCAAATAACCCTAGGTACTTTTAACGCAAAACATGTTGGAGACTTACAAAGCATAAATGAGGGAAGTAGACAAACTTAGCATGTCGCTGCCAGACGGCAAGATGCATAATACACGTGTAGTTTATCTCCAGTTCAAGATGCTTACAGCCTGTAGCCACCATCAGCAGTCTAACTGAGAGGTCAAGGTTAACGGTATTATGGTGCAAAGAGAGCGAGGACTAGGGAGATCCAAAAAAATGGTTGAATTCTTTAAGAAAATGGCCAAATAAAAAAAGAACGGCATAAAAAAATAACTTTAATGAAATTGCTCATTTTCTTTGGTCCAGCATCACCACACCGTAGTCAAAAATTGGCTAGACCATCAGATCCCCTAAATATAATAAGAGCGGGCAATTTATTGTTACCTTTACATAAACGTATCTAAATGAATTTCGGCACCACTGCATAAACCAAAGTGAAACACATTGTCTGATATGCAACCTTTATCCAACAGACGTGAAGTAAAACATTAAAAACAATAACAAAAATTAGAATGCAATATTTTTCAGGAGCTGCTAACTGGTTGGTAGTCGCAGTTGTCTTAAGATGAGAAAAAAACAAATGTAGTCGTAGCATACTGATCTATACAGCACTTTATGTTAGCAGGCACTCATTCACTGATGTACTAGAAGAAAATTCCAGAGCAACCACTTTTAAATAACACTCAAAATTTATTCTCCGGCTTTCCAGTTGTCAACATTTAGATGGTTGTATAAATCATTTTTCTGTCCTACTGAGCCAAAAAGGATGTACATTTTCGACAAGTAGCCCTCCCCAAACATCTTCATCACAGGTAATGTACTAACAATGCTCTGCATTTTTTCCTCGCAGTTTACTGTCATCGGAAAGTCAAGATCATCAGAATGTAGAATAAAACATTTTAATCACCCAAACGCATTAAACGTTTGTGTTAGCTAGTAAGCATTCAAAGCTACAGTGTGCGGCTTGTGTCAAAGGTTGTGTGCATCTGATTGTTAAAAATAAATAAATTATCAGGCTAGAAATGTGACTATTGCTGTCGCAAGTGTTTTATTAGTTTTGGGTGAGGTGTTCCTGGCTGAAATGCTGTAAAGGGTAATGCACACAAGTAAAATCTTTACTTCCTTACAGCAAGAGGAGCTAAGCAATGCAGATTTGACTTGAGGGGTTTAATCAGAAATGCAACACTTTGAACCCTGTGGGTAAAATAAGAAATAAGCTACTGAAGTCTCTTGCGGTGTCAAGCCAGTACTATTGACCCACTGAAGTATCCCCATCGTACTGCAGCCAGGGTTTGCGCCTCTTGCCCTGCTATCTAGCTTCAGTCTAATGGAGTAATTGGAACCTGAACAGAGACATGGTGGATAACAAGACATACTTTTGACATGTTCCTGCATAGAACATGTAAAACAAGGCCAGCATTAAACTAGACAGCGCTGAGGAATGCTTGCAGACCGCTGCCTCCACAAAAGATTCTATTCTACACCTTGGTCTCTGGCTGCCATGTTCACAGCGGTGAGTGCAAGATATAGCCATCTCGCTGCATGAAAATCAACATACATTTGTGAGCATCCATAAAGAAAACTCAGACCATTCGGTACAAAAACAAAAATATTGTTGTTCCCTGTTGAGACATTTACATATCAATTAGGCACTGGTTTAGCATCTCTTCACAAGTGGCAGTCTTTCCAAAAGCGATCCAATGAGTTAGAGCAAGTTCAAGCTAACTTTCTAAATAAAAACAAACGTATTAAAATGTGAAAAGTCACTTCCTTCCAGAGTGTTTAATATTTAGTTCATGGAATCAGGAACTTATTTGGAACATCACAAATTCAGGTTCGTGAAAAGTGCTACCCAGCAGCACTTTTCATTCCGCACTCGCCTATATCCACTTTGTGATGAAACTATTCCTCCTATATTATAGGGGGTGGCGCGAACATATACATATATTTATATCGATATACAAACACATATATATATATTTATATATATCTATATGTACACAATGCAGAGGAACAAAAGTGCAAGTGGTCCAATCTGGCAAGTCATCCTCCCCGATAGAGGCTGGTTAATCGCTCTAGTTCTTTGCAGTTATCCATCGTCATGGACTCCGCCTTCCGTTTGAGACGGTCATCGCGGTACACTTTTGAAGCATAGATCAAATCAGATTCTAGAAAAGAACAATTCAGAAATGAGTTCTAAGGCTTTAAGAATATACACAAAATACAACATATACTGTACCATAATCTGATCCTTTGCAGCACCTGGGGCAGAGTGTTCTAAAACACACCAAGCCACCATTTCCTCTATGTGCAGGCTCCACCTCTCTCCTCCACCCCTTTTTAGGTTTCACCTACAGCGCGCATGTGCTATCTGTGAAAGCTATTGTTCTTAAAAAAAAGAAATCTTAATAGGGGCTTAGAGAGTGCCCATTAGTTGGCTCCCACGTCACTCATGTTTCTTTACTTACCATTGGTCAGCACCTTCTCCTGCCTCAGCTTCCTCCTGGGGCTTCTCTGGAGCATGGACCAAGCACATCTTTCTGTGGCCAGTATCCCTCCACTGTCCACAGGCTCCTGCTAGTTCTCTTTTGTTACTTTTGAACATCCACTCTTACTGAGTGCGTGTCCAAAAGTAAATCTATTTAATTCCACCCGTGATTCCCCACCACCCATATCCATCATTGTTTTTCACCCCCCTGCTCTCCAATGTGTTGCCACCCCCACCAGCAAACACCCCCCCCCACTGATTTTTTTTTACATGTTGCACAGCAGCGAGGGCTGCTGCGCAATATGGTTTAAAGAATAAAAAGCGAAATGATGCAGCCAACACGTACTATCGTTTTTTTTTTCTACTTTATGCTATGTTGCACAGCAGCTTGCTCCCACATCTCATGTATGAGGAGATACATTTGTTTTCCCGTTAGAAATTACCACCCTTAGAAATCCAACCCTAGCAAGATCCACAGGAGAGCGCCAGCTATCACCTGTGCAGTCATGCTCCTCAGAGGTACCACCTCAGGGTACCTATATTTTATATTTATATATATTATTATTTTATTTGAGGTTTTCTATAGCGCGAACATGACCTGTTAGGGTATCAGAGCGCTTTACAGGGATAAACACGTTGCGTACAGTATAGGCAAAGGCAAAATACAAGGATGGGGTTACGGAATTGACTACAGTAGGACAAAAGTCCAAGCTATATACAATAAACAGTACAGTACCAAAATCAGCGAGCAACAAGTCAGCAATAAAACAAGGGGAACAATTGATACATGGAGAGGGCCAAGCAACACAGGAGATGATGCACAAAAACATAGGCCATGAAAAGGCGGAATGCACAATAAAGGAGAGTTATTGGAGGAATTTGCTCATTAGGAAGGTTTTTGCTTCCATTTTGAAGAGCGACAAAGTAGGAATTCTTCTGATGGAGGGAGGTAGCGAGTTCCAGATTCTTGGCGCGGCCCCAGAGAACGCTTGGTTATATGTTTTTATATTGCGGAAGCGGGGTGGCTGGAGCACACGGTCTCTGGCGGACCGGGAGTTTCTGGTTCTCCCAGATATCACAATTTTCTGGGCGAGATACTTCGGGGTGTTCGTGTACAAGGCTTTGTGAGTGATGCAGGCCAGCTTGAGCTGGATTCTGCCTTCAAGAGGAAGCCAGTTCAAGGCCTTCAGATGTGGCGAAATGTGGTAAAATATTTTTGAGCCAGATAAGAGTCTAGCTGCTGCGTTGAGGCAAGCTTTTAGCGGGGCCGTCGAAGTCTTTGGTAGGCCAGATAGGGTAGAGCAGCCGTATTCAATTCTGGAGATAACTAACGCCTGAACTGCGGTTTTTAGGTTGGCAGTATCAAGGAATGGCTTTAGTTTTCTCAAATAGCTCAGATGGAACCTGACAGGTTTGGCCATCGAATTAATGTGTTCATGCATATTCAGGTTGCTGTCCAAGGTTATCCCTAGCGATTTGGTTGTGGTGGATCATTTCACCTAGTGAAATGATCCACCACAACCAAGATGAAAAGGTTACTTACTTGCGGTGACCAACATTCTGGTGGATACTCTATCTACCCGGAGATTTCTCACCTGCAAAACAACCCCCAGGCGTCAGACTGGATCTGGAAAACTTCAAAGCAACAATGTCGCCGATTTAGGGCGCTAGACTTAGTTGGCGCCGGAAGCGATGTTAGGCCACACAGACGAAACCATAAAGTGCCCGCCCTGGCACACTGAAATCAGTTTCCCTACATTGTTTCCAAGCCTTCGAGGCGAGAGGGAGATTGAGATCGTGAGCAATTGCAGTACCAACCTACTTGCCATCTGGGATCTTATTAACTTTCCCTGTAAATCATGTATCATACGAGGCGGCGGGCAGGTCGGTGAGGAATCTGCAGTTAGAGTATCCACCAAAAAGTTAGTTACCTCAGGTATGTAACTTTTTCTTCTGGTTGATACTTCTACCTGCAGATTCCTCACCCTTTGAACAGATTTCACAGCAATACCCTGCTCAGGAGGAGGGTTGATAGTTGACTTAAAAAAGAAATCCTGCAATATGGATCTAGCGAAGTGTATGTCCCTATGCACCTCCACATCAAGGCAGTAATGCTTTGCAAAGGTGTGCAAGGAAGCCCATGTCGCCGCCTTACAGATTTCAGCAATCGGGACTCACCGAGCTAGTGCAAAAGCGATGGACCTACCCTGGTGGAATGGGCCCTAATCCCTTCTGCGGGCTCTACTTGGCTAAGGCCTAACAAGGCTTAATGCGTAGGATGATCCAGTCGGACATAGTCCTCTTCTTGACCGCTTTTCTGGCTCAACAATAGCCCACGAAGAGCTGGTCATCTGACCAGAATTCCTTGGTGCGGTCCAGGTAGTAATTAACCACCCACCTAGAATCCAACCGATGCAACCATTCTTCTTCCTTCGTTGGATGGGGAGAGTTTAAGGTCAGAAGGGTAATGGATTGGGCAAGGTGGAAGGGAGTGACTACCTTAGGGAGGAAAGCAGCCCCGGTTCACAACACCAACTTTTCTGGAAAGAAGGTATTGAACGGAGGACAACAGTTAAGTTCCTGCAACTCGCTGACTGATATAGCAGATCTGATGGCAACCAATAATACTGTTTGAGGCTCAAAAGGTGAAGGGTACAACTATGCAGGGGCTCAAACTGAGTCCCCAATAAGAACATGAGAACTAAATTAAAGTCCTTTTGAGGAACCACAAATGGAATGGGAGGAAAAAAGGTTAGTCAGGCCCTTAAGAAAAAGCATTATAACAGGGGACTTGAACAGGCATGGCTGATCCGGCAGACAGAGGAAGGCAGACAAGGTAGTTAAACAGCCCTTCACAGTGCCAACGGTACATGCCCTCTGAGCTAGGAGAGCACAAGGGATAATTTGGCCTGCAAGGGATCCACACCATTGTCCTGACACCATACAACAAAGTTATTCCATCTGCCGGAATAGGACGACTTAGTGGAGGGGCAATATGCTAATAAAATGACGTCTACCACCTCCAGTGGCAGCTGAAATTAGCTCAGTTGTCCCTGCTCGATCTCCAAGCATGTAGGTGGAGGCCTCAGTTTGGGGTGCAGAACCATCCCCCCCGCAACTGGGAGAAAAGATCTAGCATGAATGGGAAGCGGTACAGGGAACATGTGGAGAAGCACAGGAGGTCTGTACACCACACCCTTCTCGGCCAATATGGGCTGATGAGAAGGACTTAGGCCTGGTCTTGGCAAATCTTCCTCAGAACCAGAAGAATCAAGGGAATCGGGGGAAATGCGTAATTCAGCTGAAAGTCCCACCTCAACTGAAACGTGTCCCCCAAGGCTCTCGATTCAACCGATACTGGAGGGTGCAGAACTACTGGCACTGAGCGTTTTCCAAGGAGGCAAATAAGTTTACCTAAGGAGTGCCCCACTGGAAGATTACTGGACCACCTCCGGTAGAAGACGCCACTCCTGATCAGCAAGATAATTAGCTACGGATGTCAGCTCCGATATTCAGAGACCCTGCCAGGTGATTGGCTGTATGCCAGATCCATTGGCAGTGTGCCCAAGACCACAGTCTCAACACTTCCCCTTCCAGCAAAGAAGCTGAGACTCCACTCCCCCTTGCTTGTCTCATACCACATTGCAGTAGTGATTCCGTCAAGATCTAGATGGACCAACCTACCATGGAGGGAAGGAAAATCTTGAGCACCAGCTGAATCGCTCCCAGTTCTAGCAGGTTGATAAAGAAAAACCTGCTTTTCTGGAGACCAGAGGCATCTAATCTCCATATCCTCCAGATAAGCTCTCCACCCCAGGGTGGAAGCATCTGTCATTATCAAAGCCACGGCAGAGGTGGTGTGAAGGGCATCCTATGCATTAGGTTCACCCCGGTCCCCCATCAATCCCCTTCCACCCCAGCGCTGGGGGGAGAACATGATTGAGTCCGACAGGTCTCCCCGCACTGGAACCACTACCTGCAGAGGCACAACTGCAGGGCGCTCATGAGCCAACGTGCATGCGTGAGTAGGAAAATGCAGGAAGCCAGCAGACATAGGAATCCTAAGACTCTTAGGACTGGAACCTGATTGGAAGAACGGGATTGGGAGGGCCACAGGTGAGATTTGGGCTCATTGATCGAAAATCCCAGGTCGATTAGCAGAAACGCCGTTGACTGCTGATGATGCAATACCATATCTGGCGAGCTGGCTTTGATGAGCTAGTAGTCCAGGTATGGGAAAAATAGTACGCCCAACCTTCGGAGATGGGCTGCAACCACTTCCATCACCTTCATGAAGACTCGAGGTGCTGGTGTCAAACCAAAGGGCAATACTGCAAATTGGTAGTTTCTAGAACCCACCACAAACTGCAAGTACTTCAGATGGGACTGGAGAATAGGAATGTGGAAGTAAGCATCGTGCAAGTCCAGTGACACCATCCAGTTTCCAAGCTATAATGCCAGAAAAAGTTGAGCTAGGGTCAGCATCTTGAACTTCTCCTTTTTGAGAAAGAAGTCAGGCTCCTCATGTCTAGAATGTGATGTAGGCCACTGTCCTTCTTGGGAACCTGGAAATAACACGCGTAGCAACTTTGGCCTATTTCCTTGTCTGGCCTATTTCCTTGTCTGGCTTTCAGAAGGAGAGCTGCCACCTCTTGCTGCTAAATGGTCAAATGATCGTGGGGTGGGGAAGGAGGAGGAGAATGGATGGAGGGCAGAACCTTAAGAAAGGGAAGGGTTACCTCCCTTCTATGAGCTGAAGGATCCACTGGTCCAAAGTAATGGCTTTCCAGGCCAGAAGAAAATGGGACAGCCTCCCTCCTATGGGCTTGGTGTAAGGTAGGTTGAAACAAACTAGGCCTACTTTCCTGGAGGCACAGGGCATTTGGCACAGCTCCTTTATTGTCGAATGAGGGGATTAGAGTGCTGCTGGAGTGCCTGGTACTGCCTGGGACAAAAGGAGGAACCTCTGCCGAAGCCAAGAAAGCAACAAAAGGGCCAGAAGTCCTTAGATGGTGGCAGAAGTTGAAGGCCCAGTGATTGTGCAGTGGCTTTCGAAGTCCTTAATCTCTCAAGCACCGAATATGCTATATAACCGAAGAGGCATACTACATCAAAGGGAAGGTCCATCACATTGGTTTGGACGTCTTCGGTGAAGGTGGACGTCCGAAGTCAAACATGGACAGGGATGGAAATGGTGGTCCCATGGCATGGGCAACGGAGTAGAGCTGTCAAGTCCGGATTTAAAGATATGGCTAGAAGCATTCTGACCATCTGCATTGACTTCCTAAAAATGCTCCTTCATATCTGCGGGGATGAGTGGCAGCATCATTTGGGTCATGTCCCATAAGGCATGGGTATAACAGGTGAGAAGGCAGTTGGCCTTTAACGATTTCAGGGCCATACTCCATGCTGAGAAGGCTTTCTTGCCCAATGCCTCCAGTCTTTTAGACTCCCTATCTGAAGGTGCAGTAAATAAGGAACCACTCAATTGGGTACTGGAGAAAGAAGCTTCAATAACCAGGCTCTCTGGAGATGGGTGCTTGGAGAGAAACAGTGAGTTGCCACCTGGTGCCGAATTGTAGCGGCACGCCACAAGTCTGTCCACCGCTGGCATAGATAATGGCTTTTCCCAAGCTGCCATGACAGGTGCCATCAAAGCCTCATTGAAGGGCAGCAAAGGCTCCAATGTGGCTAATGATGGCAAGAGGATCTCAGTAAGAACGTTAGTCTTGGTCTCTGCTGAACGGAGCTGCAAATCCAAGGTCTCCACGGCCTTTAGCACTATTTTATGAAGGGACACCACCTCAGGTGTTGGTGTCAGAGTTGGGATTTCCATGGCCAGTTCCGGTGAGGTATCCTGGCCACTTGCCGAGGACAGGCCTTGAAATTCCTGGAGGGGGTCCTGGTCTGGGTCGTCATATGGCAGAAACTCGACAGGGTCTGAGTCTGTGCCAAAGATTTAATGAAGGTGTGTCATGTAAGCTTCCTCTCCCTGCAAGCATTGTGCCTCCACAAGAATTGGATCAAAGGATCGACGTCAGTCTGCGGCGCGGTGGCTCTGTATCTGGAGGTGGGGGTGGGGGTGGAGGAGGCGGTGGCATCCATGGAGTCTGTTGCAGTGTCAAGAAGCGCAAAACCAGATCAAAGCAGGGAAGCATCAGCGTCAGATCCGAAGGTGTGGCACTGACCGGTGTCAGTAGGAGAGGCAAGAACGGCGGAAGCCATGGTTGAGCTGATGGGCCCGAAGGGGCTCTGTATGGCATTAACGCTTTGGGGAAGACGCTGTACATGGTGCTGAGAAACGCTATCTGATCCGAGCCGGGAATTCAGGGAATTGTAGCATCTGAGGCTCAGGACTGGGTGCCGACGCGAGGGCTCAGGACATTGTCGAGGTCTATCCAGAGTCGGTCCGAATAGAGGAGCAGGGGTGCGTGGAGGATCCTCAAGAGGCATCTCAACCAACTCCAGTTCCGAGGATGAAGGGCCTGTGGGAGCCAGACAGTGCCTAGAAGACTTACCTCTTGAGTGCATTTTTGTCTTTTTATGCGGTCTTCTCTGCTTTGTGGTCGAGTAAGATATAGGACAGCAACGGTGTAGTGAACACTTTGGGCACCGCAGTCGTCTTTGTCCTGGCCACGAAGAGCTTGGCCTCCTGCTCCTTGATGGCCTTGGGGTTCATGCGGAGTCATGAGGAGCAGGCCTTGGAATCATGGGATAACCCCAGACACCACAAACTTGAGTAGGGGGTCCGTGATGGACATCTGTCCCTCACAATCCCTGCAGTGTTTAAAACCTGACTTTTTGGGAGGTGACATGGTACTGCATTTAGGAAACTTTGAGAGAGGAATTTCCTCAGAGACAGAAGCGCTGGATCCGCGCTGAAGACGCAGATACAAAGTAACTGACATCAATGCGTCGAGTGAGCGCTTTATTGCCTCAGAGGCATCGTCTGACACCACTCCGGGGTCGACTGAGTCCAGGACACTCTACCGGCAATACTGTTGCTTTGAAGTTTTCTGGATCCAGACTGATACCTGGGGGTTGTTCTACAGGTGAGGAATCTGCAGGTAGAAGTATCCATCAGAAATACTTGTTGCCCTACTGTGAGGGAGAGACAGCTGGGAATGTGTTCTTTGAATGCGAGGTCTGTGTATAGGATGGGTCCAAGTGATTTTACATTGTCGGTCAACTCGTGGGTGAAACCATGTAGGTTCAAGTCAGAAAAACTGGCATAAATCAGTAGTTGTTTGGTGAGTTTGGCAGATGAGGAATACTTCATCGGGTTGAGCTTCAGGTGGGTATTTGGCATTGAGTTCTGGAAAAGTTTGAGGCAGGATGTGAATCCCTGAATTTCAGTGTTTATAGAGATTTTAAAGAATAGTTGAGTTTCATCAGCATATTGACAGACCCCCATGCTGTCACGAAGCAAGGATCAGAATGGTTGCACAGAGGTTGAACATGATGAGCGAGGGAAAAAAAAGAGCTGTAGCCTATTTTTTGATAATCTTTTGTATCAATTGTTTTTCGGAGTTTCCAAGGTTTTTCCTCATGTTCCAGTGTATATAAGAGTATTTGGCAACAGGTTCCTTACAGATCATGACAGGCATAAATCAAGCAAAAGATGGCTGAATTTTGTAGGCCAAGGTCTGAAGAAACGTGAAGCTTGAGCCTGCACAGGATTGCCACAGTAGTTTATGTTGCTTGTTCTCACTACCAATCAAAAATGTGTTGACATAACTTGAAGAATACTATCCAACAGCAGGCAGAGAGGGTTACATGTGTTCAAAATGTAAACATGTCTTTTTTCCAAAATAAACCTAAATTGTCAGTAAACTCACTTTTTGCCTGAATCATGTTGTGTTATTCCTAGAGTACCACAACTATATTCAACAAAAACAAACATTATTCATCATTACTTACTGGCAGCCTCACACTGCATATGAAGAGGCGTCGTTCAGTTTAGTATTTGCCATTTTTGCAGTTTGTGGTCTATAATGATTGTTTATGCTGCCATTTAGCGATTGCCTCTGGTAGGTGTGATGTTATATCTGAGAATGAATTCTGTTTTAGCTCTACGTTGCATTTTATATGAATTAATTTGAACTGTGCTGTATAGTAAAGCTCTTGACAATAGCTCATGGCTGGGTGCCAATAATAATATTTTATGCCAGGTCTTTTAATATGAGAATGTCCTGGCCTTAGAGTTGGTCCTTCTGC
This sequence comes from Calotriton arnoldi, assembly GCA_963921515.1. Classification (NCBI taxonomy): domain Eukaryota; kingdom Metazoa; phylum Chordata; class Amphibia; order Caudata; family Salamandridae; genus Calotriton; species Calotriton arnoldi. The sequence continues at coordinate 143,362 of CAWUFW010004644.1, forward strand.
ACTTTCTTAACATTGATTTTATGTGTTGCTTTTATCCGAATGGTAATCGTCATATGTGTTGCATTTATCCGAATGGTAATAATAGTCATGTTGTTACGAACCTAAGGGCCTATTATTGATTAGATTCTGCACGGGTGGCCTTGTTATTTTTAAAATTGTCCCAAGATGCATTGACTCTATTTTGTACTGTAAATTTTTTAAGGGTAGCATTTAGGTTACGGGCAACAAGGGGCAGCGGGAGTATATAGGTTGTTTGGAAAGTTACTTTTCCCATGGGATCAGGACGGACTTGCCCATTGGGATGTGTATTTAATTATTTATGTATTGAATGTATACTATGGAGAATTTTAGAATGACGAACTGTTTATCTTGATGGCTTTTATCTGTACTATTATGGTATTTCTTCACATTTGAATAAAGTGATAAAGCAGAAGAAGAACTCTTAAAATATTAATTATGATATAGATAGCACTAGCACCGTATACATTGTTGTACCCTGCTCACTACAACTGACTTGTCCCCCATATGTACATAGTGTCCCAGAATGAAATCTTTTTTATGATACTCATTTAAGGTGTTAACCAAATATGCTGCCATTAATTTTATCTTATGAGATTTTTAAACAACTCTCTGTATTATATGACCATTTCCTTATTATTGTACAGAGGTTATTTTATTGTATATATGTTATTCGATGCTTTTATGACACATGCTGTCGAATAAAGCTATTTGAAATGAAATGAGAATGGATTCTGCTATAATGTTTCTCAGTTTGTGGTGTTCCTGAGTAGGATTACTTATGTTGCACCCTACACGAATTATGATAAGCAGTACTGACCACCTCTGACATGTTAACTCCGAAAGGTTTTGATGTTAATAATTTTGTTAATATTTTTTAATTGTTATGAATTTTGTGATTTTGTCTGTCTCATAGATTGTACTCCTTATGTTTTATTCTTGATGGTGCTTTTAAGGGTGCATTAATCCGAAATAAACATAATTCGACTGATTACTTACTTTGTTGTCTTTCTTTCCAGCAGTTATTTCTGATGTTGGTCACGTAATCGTCTTCAACGTTCTTTTCCAGTTTTTGCACATCCATTCCACTGTACTCATTTTGGAAGTCTTTGTTCACATAATAATTAACTCGCAGGTTCTCAGTTTGTCTCTTAATATTGTGCCCAGAACCACTGTAGAAAGGAGAAAAATAGAAGTCAGCGTTATCCCTCTTCGATGACCCATCGCACATGGACCTACACTCTTTGTTGCACTTAAATCCACTTAAACAAGAACAATGACTCCATTCTGTTGGAGAAAATCACCAGTCTATCCACTCGCCTTTAATTTCCCTCCACTGAACTCTACCCTATCAAAACTAACTCCCTCGTTCTGGCTCACAAACACCAGATATTCTAAAACGGCATGCACAGTTCGCCAACAGCTTCAATAGGGACACTAGCAGCAATATACTAAAGCAATATACAATATGAAATGCGTTACTTACCTGTAACAGCAGTTATCCAGTATTGGTATCTTTCATAGATTCACATGCCTGAATCATTCCCCGTCGTCGAGACGGGAGTCCCGGTATATAATAAAAGTAATGTCCTATTAGACATACCAAACCATAGGCCTAAGGCCTCTCATTAGTAACATATCCAGGTCCTTTTGTGAAAAAGGACCAAACTCTCTGGAGCAGCCAATCAGCTGCCACCACCCTCTGGAACCTTCCTGTCAGGAGCTCTGGTCCCTCAGATTTTCGTAAGCGTAGTGCTAAGTAATAGTATCTCTGAGAGAACCAAGAGAGCCTTTCCAAGGGAGGTGGGTGGGTTGCATGTGAATCTATGAAAGATACCAATACTGGATAACTGCTGTTACAGGTAAGTAACGCATTTCTTATCCAGTATTAGGGTATCTTTCATAGATTCACATGCCTGAATCAGAGTAGCAAGCAATAGTGAGCACATTTCCTTTGTTCCCCATAAGGGATATACACTCATTGGTTAAAAACAAAAACCCATATTGATACATTCCATTATATCATCGATATAGTGCATCATCATAATAACAATAATAATCATAGAAATGTGTGGTAAAACAAAGGTTGGTGGGAAGGAGGAAAGGCTCACCTCTATTGAAACAGATGACGTAGTACTGCCTGTCCAACTGCAGCGTCCTTCGCCAGTTCTGAATCCAAGCAGTAATGCTTGGTAAATGTGTGCGGCGTTTTCCATGTTGCCGCTCTGCAAATGTCCATCAGCGGTACGCCGGCAAACAGAGCCATGGACGTAGAGACCGCCCTGGTAGAATGGGCACGAATTGTAGTTTGCAAAGGCTGACCAGCCTGCTGGTGACATAGAGTGATAGCGCTAGAGATCCACCTAGCGATACTCTGCTTGGTAAGGGGGAAACCCTTCCTAGGCACACTGTAGGCCACGAAAAGTTGGTTGGACTTTCGGAATGGTCTTGTCCTATGAAGGTAGAATTTAATGCATCGCTTCAGGTCCAAGGAATGAAGAGCTTTTTCCGCTGGTGTTTGAGGATTCGGGAAGAATGTCTTTAACACAATGGGTTCGTTAAGATGGAAGTACGATGGCACTTTAGGGATAAACTTCGGGTTAGTTCGAAGAATTACCCTATCATCCCTGAATTGCAGAAATGGATGCTGTATTGTAAAAGCATGAAGTTCGCTGACTCGTCTTGCTGAAGCCAGGGCGAGTAGAAGTGCAGTTTTCCAGGAGAGGAATTTAAGGTCCACCTTGTGTATTGGTTCAAAAGGATGCCTCATAAGCTGAGCTAGAACTGTATTAAGCTGCCATGTTGGAGGAGGAAGCTTTAGTGGAGGGAAAGTCCGGAAAAGACCTTTGAGGAATTGTTTTATGAGTCTATTGGACCAAAGTGAAGGACCTGTGGAAGATCTTCTGTAGCGGGATATCGCTGCTAGGTGAACTCTGATGGAAGCGTGAGCGAGGCCTGCATTTGCGAGATGAAGAAGGTATGGCAAAATCTCCTCAGGAGAGGACTTAAAGGGATGTACTTTGGCAGATGCACACCATATACAGAACCTTTTCCATTTGAGAGAATATGTCTTGCTTGTACTGTCCGCCACTGCTCGAGACAGAACCGCTCTACAGTCCGGAGGGATATTCATAGCCTGGAATTCATTGTATTCAGGAGCCAGACCGATAATTTGAGTGAGACCGGGTCCGGATGTTGTATCTGTCCCTGATCCATTGTGAGGAGAGATGGGAACGGCTTCAATGGAATTGGAGGTGCCTGGGATAGGAGATGTAGTTCCGTAAACCAATGTTGGCGAGGCCATGCTGGTGCTATTAAAATCAGTGTGCAGGGCTCTGCCTTCATCTTCTTGAGTACCCTGGGGAGCAGCGGAATCGGCGGAAAAGCGTACGCAAAGACGCCGCACCAGGCTATTGAAAATGCATTCCCCAGAGATCCCTGCTGGGGATGCCAACTTGCGAAGCGTTGGCATTTGGCGTTGATCTGTGACGCGAACAGGTCTAGATTTGGTTCGCCCCATTGGTTGAAAATGCGGTTGAGAATACCCTGGTGTAATTCCCACTCGTGGCAGGATGTTTGTAGTCTGCTCAGTGAATCTGCCAATATATTTTCCCTTCCCGGCACATATTCGGCCTTCAGAGATATTTTGTGCTGAAGTGCCCAGTTCCAAATTTTCTGCGATTCTTGAGATAACAAGAGAGAACGAGTACCCCCTGTTTGTTCACATAGTGCATTGTTGTGGTGTTGTCCGTCTTGACCAGCACTAGCGAAGCTGCTATTCTGGGAAGAAAAGCCCGCAGGGCTAGATACACAGCTCTGAGTTCTAGGAGGTTGATGTGCAAGGTCCTTTCTGTTATTGACCATTTTCCGCTGATTTGAAGCTCCTGGAGAAAAGCTCCCCAACCTTCCAGGGATGCGTCTGTAGTTATTACTTGAGGAGACACTGGAGGCAGAAAAGACAGGCCTCGTGCCAGATTCTGTGGACGAGTCCACCAATGTAATGCTGTAATTACTTGAGGAGTGATCTGAATGATGTCGTCGAAAGATCCTTCCACCTGAATCCACTGAGCGGCAAGAGCCTCCTGGAGAGGACGCATATGGAGATCGACAATGCGGAATGAGTAGTATGCAAGAAGACATCATTCCTAGGAGGGATTTGAAGAGCCGAACCGAAAGAGACTTTCTTAGCTTTATTCTGTTTGCCAGCTGTGTGAGCCTGCGTTGTCGTTCTTGCGTTGGGCAAGCATGCGTGTGGACCGTATCCAACACGGCTCCTAAGAATGTGATCCTTTGAGAAGGTTGAAGCATTGACTTTTCTACATTGAGGGTGAGACCTAACTGCTTGAAAAGTTCTAGACAAGCGCTGGAAGATTGCGTTGCGCCTTGAAAAGATGGTGCCTTGATGAGCCAGTCGTCGAGATATGGAAATACTTGATGATGCTGCTGTCTGAGGTACGCAGCGACCGGAGCCAGGCATTTCGTGAATATACGAGGAGCCGATTTGAGCCCAAACGGCAGCACTCGAAATTGGGAATGCTTGCCAGCGACTGCAAATCTCAGAAATTGTTTGTGTTTTCTGTGGATTGGCACATGGAAATAGGCATCCTGTAGATCCAATGATACCATGTAGTCGTTCGGGTTGAGAAGTTGTAGGACTTCCTGTATGGTAATCATGCGAAATGTGGTGGAGGGGTTTGAAGAAATTCCAAGGAATGACCGAATTGTACTATTTGAAGGACCCACTGATCCGTAGTAATTTGTTCCCAGTTGTGGAAAAAATTCGATATCTTCCCTCCTATTTTGAGTGGCGAGGGCGAGGTTGGAGTTGGTGGCAAGGAAAAGTCATTGACGCCGGGCAGCATCCCTCTGGCGACCAGCTCTTCCTCGAAAAGAGGATTTGTTGTAGGCAGTTTGTTGAGGTTGCTGCCTTTGCTGAAATTGCGGCCTGTATTGCTGGCCGGACGAGGAGTAATTAGAATATCTATTTTGTTGATATCCTCCTCTATAGGACGATTGACCTCTACCTCGTGAGCCACGAAAGGAAGACGTTTTATATTGGAGGGTTCCCAAAGATCTTGCTGTCTCTGTGTCTTTCTTAATCCCTTGTAGGGCCTCATCGATATGAGATCCAAACAGGCACTGCCCATCATAGGGCATATCTAGGATCTTTGTCTGGACCTCCGGTCGGAATGTGGTTGCTTTAAGCCAGCCTTGGCGCCTTAAGACTGCCGCTCCTGCCAACTGACGGAAACCAGTAGATGCGATGTCCATCGCACAATCTATAATCTCCGAAGCTGACCTTTCGCCTTCTTGCAGTAGCTTCTTCGCTTCCTGTTTGGTGTCCTCTGGTAAACTATCCAAGAAAGGTGCAATGTCTGACCAGATTTGCCTGTTGTATCTTCCCAATAAGGCTAGTGAGTTAGCAGCCCTCACTGTTAGTGCCGACATGGAAGAGAAACGCTTCCAATGTTGTCCAAACGCCTACCCTCTTTATCCGGTGGCGCTGACAGTGGAGTAGATGGATTCTTTGAGTGGCGCTGGGCTGCTTGTGTCACCACCGAATCTGGCTTGGGATGGCCAGTTAGACAGGCTGGGCGTCATCCGGTGCCCTATACTTTTTATCCAGTCGTGTTAGGATTGGAGGCATTGAAGAAGGATTCTTCATGATCTTGACCCCTTGTTCCCAGATATAGTCTATTATTGGCATGGATCTCACCGACTTTTTAAAGGGTTCCTTAAAGTCATATAAGAAACACTCTTGTTGCTGGGAAGGCATTGGCAACTGAAAGCGCTTTGCCGCTCTTTCTAGAAGATTATGAAAACCTCCTATGTCCTCCGGAGGCGAGTCTACTGGAGGAGGGAAGGAGACGCTGGAAGTGGTATGACGTAGTCGTCCCATTCCTCATGCTGTGATCCATCATCCAGGATTTCCCCTTCTTCTTGACGACAGTCCTCTTCATCGTCAGTAGAATGGAGAGATGGACAAATCACTGTCGATGCGGACGGCTGAGGTGGAAGTTGTACGGCCGGTGGTGGAGCTCGTTCCGGAGCAGAAGCCGGAGCAGTAGTAGGAAACCTTTTCTTATAATCTGTAATCAGAAATTGGAGGTCCGACACCAAAGCCACCGGAAGACATACCATCTGAGGTTGTTGAGGTACTTGATCTTCCTGATAAGACTGATCATCAATGTCCTGATCATCCTCATCTGAGAACTCCTGGTATTTGACATTAAGTTCCGACGGACTTGTTGCGGCCCTAAAAGGACCCTCGTCCTCCAAATCGTCATCCACATCCAATAGATGAGAGGGTACTAAGCATTGGACTCTACTGGGTGACGTTACAGACGGTGACAATCTGCTGAGTCGTTTAGCCTTCATTTTTGGAGTAGACATCAAGATCGTCGACGGAACACTCGTCGTCGACGGTGGCGCGTCGATTGGTAAAGCTTTGAGCTTCGTTGAAAGCTTTGTTGAAATCTTCGTCGACGGCGTCGTCGATGGAAATGGCGTCGTCGACGGTAAGCCTACCGTCGATAGAGACGTCGTCGGGCGGTATCGTCGACGGGAGCACCGTCGATGTGGTTGTCGCCGACGGGAAGGTCGTCGTCGGCGTCGTCGGCGACTGAATCGTCGTCGGAATCTTCGATGACGACTTCCTTATTTTTAACGTCGACTGACATGATCACTTGTGCCGTCGACGAAGATGTTGTAGTCGTCGACGATGATCGCGGCGCCGACGAAGCAGACATAGTGGAGACTGTCGTCGTCGACGTGGTAACCCTGGCAGTGACAGGAGCAGTCGTCGTTGAAATCGTCGACGATGCAGTCGTCGACGAGCCTGAGGAGGGTTTTTAAAAGAATGCTGGACTCTGACTGAAGGAGTCGCAGGGTCTGGAGATGGCAATTTTTTGCCCGTGGGAACCTCTGAAGACTTTTTCTGCGTCTTCTTTGCAGGTTGCTGTGATGAAGGGCTTGGAGAAGCATTTCTCGACCTTTTCTGTGGAGTTTTTGAGGAGGATCTTGATGAAGTTTCACTCTCCTCAGAGGACAAGGGATCTTGTTTGTCCTTTAACCTCTGCAGCCAAATCAAAAGACGTCCTTCCCGGTCTTTTAGGGTTTTTGCAGAGAAAGTACGACATACCTTGCAGTCTTTAGCTGAATGGTCTGGGTAAAGACAGTACAGGCAGTCCTTGTGAGGATCGTCCACATGCAACCTCTTCTTCCTGCAGGTTGTACATGGCCTGAAAAGGCCTTTCTTCGAGGTGTCTGACATGAAGACGACTATGACTTCAGTCAGACAGAAATAAGGATAATGAAATACCTTTCTAGCAGTATAAACGCTGTAATAATAGAAAACCTGAGCAGAGCTCAGTTGGAGACTCCCTTAGCACAACGTGCGGTAGAAAATCTGAGGGACCAGAGCTCCTGACAGGAAGGTTCCAGAGGGTGGTGGCAGCTGATTGGCTGCTCCAGAGAGTTTGGTCCTTTTTCACAAAAGGACCTGGATATGTTACTAATGAGAGGCCTTAGGCCTATGGTTTGGTATGTCTAATAGGACATTACTTTTATTATATACCGGGACTCCCGTCTCGACGACGGGGAATGATTCAGGCATGTGAATCTATGAAAGATACCCTAATACTGGATAAACTAAAGTTACTTCAGAAGCGGCTTAGTAATGCCTCTCTCCTCCTCGCATTATGCTGCTCACCTATGACAAACGCCCCATGCAACATCAAGCAGAAATCTTCAGAAGAGGCCTATTTCCTAAAATCAATTTCAAGTAAGAAGTATTTTCCGGGCTCTGTGCTTTCCGATGACACTTGAAAACCTAGCTTTTGGCAAAAGCATTTCTTCAGAATTTTTTTTAGCTGTAGTGTTTCCCTTGCCATCTTAAGCAATAGTTGCACCTTACAAATTCCCAAAATAAATAAATGTCAGAGTCTCACTGGCACTTTGGAGTGATTGTCCAATTCTGTTAAATGGAAGAGAGAGAAATGGATAACTCTTAACAAATCTAAGGTTTCAAGTTTGCGCCCTGACAGAAGTGGGACTGCCCAACCATTCAGTTTGTGGGTTTCGAGGATTTCAATCCAAATTTGGAAGGCAGCTTTGTCTTTCTGATTAATTTTATTTCTGATTACACCAATATTTAATTACCAGAAAACCATCAAAGCCACGAGTGTCTGACGTAGAAGTTTACTATTTTTTATACAATTAAAGTTTTTTGATTATTTTCCTCACTAAACCCCGTCTCCACGCCAACGGGTCCGAACTTCAAAAAAAGACACGAACATGCACACAAAAACATACAATAACCTAACCAAGCCAAAGGGACAGCAAATTGTTCCCACGCCAATTACATACATGGAAATCCTCAAAACAACTACACATTAGCTTGTATTTGTGTAAAGTGGAATGACAACAATTAAACTATTTTTCCACAGATTTTCACTTGGACACCTCTTCCAGCCATGTATTAACATTCAGCTAGCGTTCTGTTTTCCTGAGATGATGAATCCGTTTTTTAAGTCACGCTTACTCTTCACTACCATAATATAGTGATGCTGTTGAAACCGATACTTTCAAATGGCATTTTCAAGAGTTGCTACAGGAACTTGGCACCATTTGCCAAGGAAAAAACGATTATGAAAGAACCCTCTAATCATTCAGCGATCCGAAAATATGAACCACATTTTACATTTTGTTTTAAACGGTCAGTGCAATGGTATCATTCTTTCGGTGCAAGTGTATGCGTTTGCACTAGCAGCAACAATAGGTTGAGAAGGATGCAGAGCAGGCCCGGTTCTAGCGGGTGGGCCGGGTGGGCCAGGCCCACCCAAACATGAGCCTGGCCCACCCAAACAGGAGCCTTGGCCCTCGCAGTGAGGGCTTGAAGGCAGGCGCGCAACGCCATTTGGCTCAAAGTGCTTCAACCCCCCGTCGTGTGTGTCAGCCCGGGCCGAGACAGCTTCCCGGGCGCACACACAATCAGTTTTAGAGATTACCGCAGCCGCACCAGAGTACTTCACAGGTCTTTTAAAGACCATTTACATGTTAACGAGGCTTTGTTTATTTTTTTCACCCCTTCATCTCCACATGGCGAAAGGCGACACATCCTTTCTTTGGCACTGGTAACCTTTGCCTACTGTCTTGCTGCGTGGATATTTCTTTTTCTATGCAGCGCAGGAGAAAAGAAGTTTGTTTATTCCTATTCACCTTTCCTAACCCCTGCAGCTGCTTATCACATCAGGCTGTGACACAAAGTTTGACTAATGGAGTAGGTAAGAGAATGTGTTACTATTTGTTTTTCTTTTTAAAATCTGCACAGGCCCAGCAGGACACATACTTCGTGAGTGCTTCATTTAAACAGTTTTTAGGTCTCGCCTACGCAGCGCGCATGCGCTGCGTAGGAGAGACCTTTAGAAATCGGCACAGCTTTCCCTGCAAAAACGTGCACGCGTTGCATTGCTTCCAATGGCAACGCGTGCACGTCTGGCATTCACTTGCGGGAGCGAGCAGCTGGCGCCATATGTTAATTATCGCGCCTTGCCGCTCGCTCCCGCAAGGGAATCGCGCTGGCCCCTCCTTTCGCCCCTCCCTCTGCTGACGCGCGAGGCGCGCGCTTGTGCTTGTTTTTAAACTGTGATGTAGTTAAGTAGTATTTCTCTTTAAGAGACGGTTTGCTGGAGGTCCGTTTTACTGTCCCGAACTCAAGTGACGCGTCTTTGTTGACATGAACCCTCTGTAGGTTGTGAGTGCACTGACACACTGAATGTAGCAGCGGAGTGAGTGAGGAGTGACTCCGGCGCCGGCGAGGCGAGGGGTCACTTAAAAGAATAGCTCGTGTCACGGACTGAAAACACACGCGCTGCCGTGACACCTTTACCTGCTCGCCTCTGCTTCTTTAACATCATTAATGGCCTCAGTTTGTTTCCCATCGTGGCTGCCGCCCAACCTGTCTACACTTTTGTCGCTGATGCATTTAAACCCCGGCCTTGCTGTGTGTGAGCCCCTGCCCGGGTGGCATCTGTTCTCTCGGTTTTCACATTTTCGCAAAAGTCAATCAGCGTTGATTTCCCTTTTTTTTATTTTCAGAAAATACGTTTTGCAACAATGGTTTCTGCCAAAAATCTATAAACGGCGCATTTCGAATCTAATTTGTAAACCGCATCATGGCTCACTTGGAGCGCTGCTAAAAGTACAACATTGTTCTTGTCCCTTGTAGTGGATAAGGCTTGTGCCAACTAAAGTCCTTCCTGTTTTAATTTGCATTACTACAAGCCATGCTGTTGTGCTAGAATCGCCGGACTTGTCTCTTAAGGGCAGGGCTATTTTAAGATACTGAGTGATTGTTGTGAAAACACAACTGAGTAACCTTATGTAGTCACTTAAAGCGCTTTGTATATTTTGGCAATTAAAAACCAGATTGACTTTCACATAAAGCAGCAGGCAGTTTGCCTTTAAGCGTGTTTGAGTCTTTGTGTGCGAGAATATAAATTTCTAAATTTAGGTGGTGTTGACGTCCCGTTCACGCGCGTCATATTAGCTCTGCAAGAGCGATAATAATAGAGAAAAAAAATTGTTTTATTTGGCATCCAATTCGGTGGTTCTTAATGTATCTGCCCCAAAAGGATGAAAGGCAGAGAAAGCTCAACTCGAGTTAAATTATTGGGCTGCATGTTGCACTTTGATCTCAGCAGCATGCCTTAATTAACTTAGGTATCTTAGCGGTTATTTAAATAATTTTAAAAACGTTTAGTGATTTAGTCTCAGTGAAGTGTATTTCTTGGTTTTGTAACATGCTTTGGCGAACGTCACTTTCCCAACAATATTCACATGTTCCCTATTAAATCTAATTGTGTCATGAGTTTCTTGTTTAGGAGCACACAGCAACTCGCTTTGATCGACATATAAATGACACAACTAAAAAAACAAGCATTGGCATAGCCAATAGGTCTCGCCTTTGGGACATTATAAGTGTTTAGCCATGCAACAGTTGATGTTGCACCAAGGATATTGTGCTGCATAATTAAATACTTATAAGGTCCCAAAGGCGAGACCTATTGGCTATGCCAATGCTTGTTATCATTATCATGGCCGATGCAGGACAACAATAAGACAATACAAAATGCCCAGATAACGCTGGTTATTAATGATCCTGCTGGAGAGCAATCATTTGTCTGTTAGTAGTTTTTAAATGCAGATGAACTGTATTTTATGTGGAAGCTCAGTGGGTTACTGCCTTTGTCACAGAGATCCTTGTGTTACTTGCAGTTCAGAAGTTACAATCCTAACATAGGTCAGTGACAAATGAAATGCATATGAGAGAGGGGCTACGTAAAGATGAGGGGCACTGTTGGAGGGTGGCAGTGAGGGAATCCGAGGAGGAGGTAGTGGGAGGGGCTATGGAGCGATGAGGGGCACTGTTGGAGGGTGGCAGTGAGGGAATCCGAGGAAGAGGTAATGGGGTGGAGGGGGGAGCTAGGAAGAGATGAGAGGCACTGCTGGAGGGTGGCAGTGAGCAGGGCCGGACTGGGAACGGAAATCGGCCTTGGCAAACTGCTCGGCCGGCCCCCCTGGGGGTCAGGAGAACTGCGGCCGAGCTGTTTGCAAGGGCCGGTTTCGGCCGATTTTATTACAGGGGGGCGACATTGACGGCCTCCGGTAACAAAAACGGCCCGCCAGGGGCCCAAAACCGGCCCCCACCCTGGCGGCCCACCGGGGAAACGCCCGGTGCCCACCACGGCCAGTCCGGCAGTGGTAGTGAGGGAGTCTGAGGAGGAGGTCATGAGGGGGAGGGGCTATGGGGAGATGAGGGGCACTTGTGGCGTGTGGCAGTGAGGGAATCCGAGGAGGAGGTCAATAGGGGGGGCCATGGAGGGATGAGGTGCACTGTTGGAAGGTGGTAGTAAAGGTATTTACGGAGAAAGAGGTTATTGGTGCGGCGCCAAAAAAGACTTTCGCATCAGCACTGAAGCCGGCCCTGTCATGGCCTTTCTGTTTTTGTTTATTTAATTAGCAGTTGAGTCATAAGGGCTACTGTGGAACATACTTTAAAGTGTGTGCTAATTTTATTTACTGCTATATTCAATGTTTTAAGTTTGAAGGTGATTTTACTAATGTTTTTACCGTGAAAAATGAAAGTGCAGCCCGATGGTGCCTGATATGGGGCTGGGGCCAAGGTCAGCTGTGAGATAAGGTGCACTGGAGAGGAGTAGTGGATAATCATGCCTGTAAGGGAGTGCGTTGCAGAGTCCGGGGTCAGGTGGAGGTAGTAATGAAGAGGATTCTCCCTGAAGGCTCGCACAGAGGGAGCCCGAGAAGTGTCACTTGCCTGATACTCCCACCTCAGAAACGTCCTCTTCCCATCAAAGGAACATTACATGGAAAAAACACTTTTTGAGAGTGATAATATTTAGAAAGAGATTTGGAAAAGAGTGCGTTTTACTGGGCCTTGTAAGACTAAGAAGAGATAAAGGAGGGCCCTGAAGCAGGCCTGCCTAGACATATATGCGACAAATCGAGCCCGCAATGGCCCACCCAAATGCACCCTTGGCCCACCCAAATAAAAATTCCTGGAGCCGGGCCTGATGCAGAGCAGTAATAATAGCTTTATTTCTGAACACTTCGGCCATTTTCGCTTAGATATCAGACAGGATTCGCAGCCCTGCACCACCTTACGTGGTCTTTTTCCTACATGTAAGTTTATTAAACATCACACACAATGAAGTGTGTAAAACAGTGTGGACGGTGATGACGTTAAGCCTATTGACTTTTCATTTAAATGAATAGTCAATCAGGGTCGGATTGGGATCACAATTCGGCCTGGGCAATCCCAAAAAAGTGATCCACATTCCTGGATCACGCCTGTTCACGAAACAGCATTTGGCTAGTCTCATCGGGCTCATTTTTAGAGAAATGTTTGATAAATTATGTATTTTAAAGCTCATAGAGAAACATTGGTGAAAACTAGAAGCCCTACATTTTGGCTGGGCGAGTGAAGTGAAATAAAGTGGCCCAAAGGCCACAACTCCTGATATGGCTATGTTTGCCAACTGACTGTTTTTTTAACCAGCATTACCAGTATTTTAATGCCCTTCCCAGTACGAAAATGAAGAAAATCACCTAAAGCTGGTATTTCCCCCACCCTTTTGATATGTACTTTAAAAGTTTGAACAGTAAACGTAAGGTGAAAGCAGTTTAAAATATGGTCTAAAGCTTCTTTAATGACCCGTGAATGATAGTTAAAACAAACAAAGGAAGAAAAGCCATGTTAAGATAAAATACAGAATTTTTTATTATTGAATAAAGAATCCTCTCTCATTATTAAGTTCCAGCCTTTGCAGATTCTTAACAAGCATTTGCAATGCAATAGGTCTCGCATTTGCAAGAGTTTGAGCTATTTTTATTGTAAATGACATTGCCTTTTATTTATGTTTTGGTTTTTGAAACATAAATAAAAGCCATTGTCATTTACAATGCCAATAGGTCAAACTCGCGTAAATGCGAGACCTATTGCATTGCAAATGCTTGTTGTTACCGAAAAGCCCTTTCCACAGCGCATACTGGCTCCTTTAACGTTACTCACAAAAACAAACAAGTACAGGTAAAGCACGAGATGGCTTCGTGTAACCAAAAGCACAATGCTCCAGCACTGGAATTATAATCAACATAGTGGCAGAACTTAAATCCCAATGGCAGGAGTCAGGAGGCCTCACAAGGAACATATTAACCTGTAATAATGTGCTAGAATCTGTTGGAGGAATATGGTTAAAGACCAGTGTGCACACTGATGAGAGGCATGTGAGTCCAGGACAGTGTCTCCAAAGAATGAGCAGTGCGGACCCTAAGTAACAGTCTCTTAATCATGCAGTTTTGCCATCTGCACTAGTCCTGTTATCATCAGCGCTATTCTTATTGTTGTCATCGGCACTAGTCTCGTTGTCATCGGCACTAGTCTCATTGTTATCATCAGCGCTATTTTCGTTGTTGTCATTAGTGTTGTCATCAGCACTAGTCTCATTGCTGTCATCAGCGCTATTCTCACTGTTCTCGTTAGCACTAGTCCCACTGTTATCATCAGAGCTATAGTCATTGTTATCATCAGTGCTATTCTCATTGTTGTCATGAGCACTAGTCCCATTGTTATCATCAGAGCTATTTTCATTGTTATCATCACCACTAGTCCTGTTGTTATCATCAGTGCTATTCTCATTGTTGGCATCGGCACTAGTCCCATTGTTATCATCAGTGCTATTCTCATTGTTGGCATCAGCACTAGTCCCATTGTTATCATCAGTGCTATTCTCATTGTTGGCATCGGCACTAGTCCCATTGTTATCATCAGTGCTATTCTCATTGTTATCATCAGTGCTATTCTCATTGTTGGCATCGGCACTAGTTCCATTGTTATCATCAGTGCTATTCTCATTGTTCGCATCGGCACTAGTCCCATTGTTATCATCAGTGCTATTCTCATTGTTGGCATCGGCACTAGTCCAATTATTATCATCAGTGCTATCCTCATTGTTGTCAGGAGCACTAGTCCCATTGGTATCATCAGCGCTATTCTCATTGTTGTCATGGGCACTAGTCCCATGGTTATCAGTGCTATTCTCATTGTTGTCATGGGCACTAGTCCCATTGTTATCATCAGTGCTATTCTCATTGTTGGCATCGGCACTAGTCCCATTGTTATCATCAGTGCTATTCTCATTGTTGGCATCAGCACTAGTCCCATTGGTATCATCAGCGCTATTCTCATTGTTGGCATCGGCACTAGTCCCATTGTTATCATCAGTGCTATTCTCATTGTTGGCATCGGCACTAGTCCCATTGTTATCATCAGTGCTATTCTCATTGTTGTCATGGGCACTAGTCCCATGGTTATCAGTGCTATTCTCAAGGTTGTCATGGGCACTAGTCCCATTGTTATCATCAGTTCTATTCTCATTGTTGGCATCGGCACTAGTCCCATTGTTATCATCAGTGCTATTCTCATTGTTGGCATCGGCACTAGTCCCATTGTTATCATCAGTGCTATTCTCATTGTTGTCATGGGCACTAGTTCCATTGTTATCATCAGTGCTATTCTCATTGTTTGCGTCGGCACTAGTCCCATTGTTATCATCAGTGCTATTCTCATTGTTGGCATCGGCACTAGTCCCATTGTTATCATCAGTGCTATTCTCATTGTTGGCATCGGCACTAGTCCCATTGGTATCATCATCGCTATTCTCATTGTTGTCATGGGCACTAGTCCCATTGGTATCATCAGCGCTATTCTCATTGTTGTCATGGGCACTAGTCCCATGGTTATCAGTGCTATTCTCATTGTTGGCATCGGCACTAGTCCCATTGGTATCATCAGTGCTATTCTCATTGTTGGCATCGGCACTAGTCCCATTGGTATCATCAGCGCTATTCTCATTGTTGTCATGGGCACTAGTCCCATTGGTATCATCAGTGCTATTCTCATTGTTGGCATCGGCACTAGTCCCATTGGTATCATCAGCGCTATTCTCATTGTTGTCATGGGCACTAGTCCCATGGTTATCAGTGCTATTCTCATTGTTGGCATCGGCACTAGTCCCATTGGTATCATCAGTGCTATTCTCATTGTTGGCATCGGCACTAGTCCCATTGGTATCATCATCGCTATTCTCATTGTTGTCATGGGCACTAGTCCCATTGGTATCATCAGCGCTATTCTCATTGTTGTCATGGGCACTAGTCCCATGGTTATCAGTGCTATTCTCATTGTTGGCATGGGTACTAGTCCCATTGGTATCATCAGTGCTATTCTCATTGTTGGCATCGGCACTAGTCCCATTGGTATCATCAGCGCTATTCTCATTGTTGTCATGGGCACTAGTCCCATTGGTATCATCAGTGCTATTCTCATTGTTGGCATCGGCACTAGTCCCATTGGTATCATCAGTGCTATTCTCATTGTTGGCATCGGCACTAGTCCCATTGGTATCATCAGCGCTATTCTCATTGTTGTCATGGGCACTAGTCCCATGGTTATCAGCGCTATTCTCATTGTTGGCATCGGCACTAGTCCCATTGGTATCATCAGTGCTATTCTCATTGTTGGCATCAGCACTAGTCCCATTGGTATCATCAGCGCTATTCTCATTGTTGTCATGGGCACTAGTCCCATTGGTATCATCAGTGCTATTCTCATTGTTGGCATCGGCACTAGTCCCATTGGTATCATCAGTGCTATTCTCATTGTTGGCATCAGCACTAGTCCCATTGGTATCATCAGCGCTATTCTCATTGTTGTCATGGGCACTAGTCCCATGGTTATCAGTGCTATTCTCATTGTTGGCATCAGCACTAGTCCCATTGGGATCATCAGTGCTATTCTCATTGTTGGCATCGGCACTGTTCCTCAGTGAAAAATCTAAGAAAGTTTCAAAAGAGCAACCTGTGCCCGACAGGCACTTCAAACTTAGCAGTCTGTCAGGAAGTACATCGAAGAGCAGAGCCCTCCACCGCTGCAAGTAGCTGAACTGAATGCCCAAAGGAACATTTTGCGTGCGTGGTGTACATTTATCTGGAGTTCGCCACCAAACCTGTTACACTGTAATCAAACATTCCTCCGTACATCCACGCCAAAGACAGTCAGCAGAAAACACGGGAGTTCTGCCTCACAGAAGTCCGAGGAGCGGCCTAAAGATGGGGCAGACATTTTTATCCTGTGTGAACATAGTGAACATAGTGCAATGCATAATACTTCAATACTTCAACACTTTTAAAAGCAGCTGCGAAACTTATTTCAGATACTATCTGGAAAAAACCAGTGGTGCGCGCGCACCACAGAGGAGCGGGGGGAGGGAGCGCGGCAGCGAGGCGAACGCGCGCTGCTGCGCGTGCTAGCCACCAGTGGGAATGGGAGGAGCAAAGGCGGGACATGCGCCCGCCTTTGCCCAATCGCGTGCTGTATTTATTTTTAAAAAAACACGCGAAAGCCAATAACAGCAGGCGAAAGCAAAACCACACGCACGAGCGTGTGGTTAGCTTTCTAAAGCCCGTTCAAGAGGTCTCGCGCTGTGCGAGCAGGGCTGCGCACTGCAACGCTAGGCGCGAGACCTAAAAAATGAGCAAACAGAAGGTTATGTTTTTTTATTGTAGTTTTATATAGCGTAAACTCGGCCAAACGGTGCAATTATATGAGCACCAGTTACATTACAGAAGATCAAATTCATTTTTATTTTAGGCCTTTGCGCAATTAAGTCATTTGCCCAGAATCACAGGATGTTGCAGTGAGGCTGGGACTCAAACCTATTTCCATAGTTCCACATTCGGCAGCTCTGACCCTAACATTACATTATCTCAATTTTCCGCTCTGGGAAAGGTGCTTCACAGCAAGGTTTATGCAACCATACCCCCCCCCACGAGGCCTGAAAGACACTGTAGCTGAGGTGCCAACAACAGGCCCTCAGCAAGGCCATTCACTTACTCTCCCCAGCCCAGTCAACTGTAGCCTCAGGGTGATGGCCTGGCAGGGGAGGGGTGAACAAAAGCAGGGGAGCCGAGGTGATGATGGCCCACAGCAGGGGAGTGGGACATTGCTTTTGGGCGTCTGCGCCGGCCCCACGGGAGGCCAAGATAAAGTCTGCAGCGGACAGAACAATATTGGCCTAGCGACGCTGCTGAAAGCAACCCCCTCAGAGCCTCCTTGCTCATGATGCTGCCCCCCCTTACAGTGGCCTGGTTGGGAAGACAATAAGTCTCTGTGGGCCATTTGACAAAAACCGGCCCACTGGTGAACCTTAGGCACCGGCCCATCGGCCAATGCCCGACTGCCCGCGTTACCAATCCGATGCCGATAGTCATTATTTGGTTTACAGCCTAAAAAAAGAAAACAGTCATTACTGTGACAGAACTTCCCATTGCCTTACTTAATATTTTTATCTACTGATTTAGCATATACCACTTCTGGAATACACGGTTGAAAACATGTTTAAACAGGATAATGACTTAAGAGACAAATCTATCTTCTTATCACATTACATGAAGCCCTAGTGAGTAAAGACTTAAATTAACAATGTTTACCCATTAAACTACACAATCTTCAATTATTGCAACAGAGAAAAACCTTAGAAACAGCAGCAACCATTTCACCTTACAGGACTGCGTCTCCTCAAACTCCGCTCACCCCACCTCCCCTCAGTGTCACGCACAGTACTGTACTTACTGCTTAGGATATAGGCTGTACGGTGGGTTGGAGACCATTAACTGGCTCAACAAGGAGACGAGAATCAGTACAACTATCGGCATGAGTTGGATGAACATCGAGAAGCCTCCCTGTGCATGAGAAAAGAGCAAGGACGATTATAAACACTGCACTCCTTGAGAAACCATATGCCAAACCATATGACAACATGATCCTTCCATTTTAATTGAGCAATTGACTGAGCAAAAACAGCAGTGATCTTTGAAGGAAAGCAGATGATGGCATTGGCTAAAAAGGTCCCCTTGTTAGCTTAGAATGAACTGAAATTGGAATGGTATATTTATGGGTGATTCTGACAGGACCGAAGGTGAGGATTAGTCGGTACTTCCTTTACTTCTGGATAAACAGCAAATAAAATAACACACTTTCAAAAGCTGCACTATCCAGAAGACTGGTCTAAGAAACTACAAAAATCTTATGACCCAGAGCACCAGTCCCCAATCAGCACCCTCCACTAGCCCATGCAGGAGAATATACCCTGTCTTTTTCTTAATGCCGGATTTTGCAGATAATTAGGCTGAGGAAAGGAAGAGGCACTGCTGTGTTTTTTGTGGGTCCAAGACGTTATGGTTTGGGGTCTGAAGGCATCTTAAGGAGTACATGAGAGTTTGTCCATCTTTAGAATGGGGATGAGTTTCAAAGGATTTGAAGAAGTCAAGAAAATGAGTTATGCAGAATGCTAGGAGGAGGAATGCTTGCTGGAGGAAGACACATTTTAGAGGATGGTGGTAATAAGTAGTGTGGTGTATGTTTTTAATGAAAGTGATTTTAGTAGAGAAATAGTAGCAAAGTTTGTAGTGTGAAAGCTACAGTGTGACAGAGGTGGTGGGAGAAAGTTCTATTTTGGTGCAGGATAGGTGTAGAGGACTGAATTGAAGGCACAGTTTGATGTTTTTGCAGTAAAAGTGAGAAAGCTAATTAAATTAAAAATCTGCTTGACATAATTATTCAGTTGCTAACAGTATGTCTTAAAACGTGCATAACAAATAAATGTATGTGGTATAGTCTTATATGTAGTGTATTAACTGTGTCTGATGACATTGTTAGCTTCCATGATGATATGTAAAGGTTTCAGGTTGGGAACTCGGGGAGAGACTAAGTGAAATATTTATGTGACTTATTGCCAATAAACCTTTCATTGGTGTAACCTTTTGGAAATCTGCATTTTCATCACTTTATATTTGGCGACGATGGATTCGAGGAGAACTCACCGAGTTGTACTTTGAGCCCAGGAGACATTTAGAGAAGGATTTACGGCCCTTATTCAATACCACCCAGTATCGTGTAGTGCACTGAGAGAGCAGTCTATCTCATTCATGGTAACTGTGTCGCTCTTCTTAATTTAGTTAGCGCTTGTTCGCGTAGTTCAAGTAGCAGTATAATGGCACGAGCGCCTGTTATCACGCGCTGCTGATTTTATTGAGCGTGTTCCTGCTCGAGCGCACTGTTCAGTCTCGTTCAATGCATTCCAGGCCACGCTTCAAGAATCACTGCAACCCGCACGCTGCGTGCCTCTGCTCTTTAATCAAGCTCTCATACTCTGTCTCTGCTGATGCAGCTTTATTTAGTGGGTTAAGATTGTCAAGGAAGCTTCCTGGTATTTGGAAGAACTCAAGTCCCCTACTTGAGATCGGGTTGCCTGCAGCGCCACCTACTGGGGTATTCTATATCGTGCGGACAGCGATTAGCACGGTAAATCTTGAAAATTACGTTTAACTGGGCATACCTACAGCAATATGCACGCTATTACAGTGAAGACGTATTTTCAATTTACAAAGCTGTGACACGCGGTTAGAAATGGGGTCTCTAGTTGGCAGAGGTATGCACCCTGTCCAAGTAGGGCCCACTACTCTAGTCAGGGTAAGTCAGATACACACCCAAAATTAACCTGTGCTCACACCCTCTGGCAGTTTCGCACAGAGCATTCAGGCGTAACTTAAGAGCAGTAGCGGCCCGTGGTGGGAGTGCTGCCGGGCGGTGACGTGGGGCGGGGGAGGGGCAGGGTGGGGGTAGTAAAGTACGGAATAAGGCCGTATAGAGGTAAGTAGACATATAAATAAATAAAACTAATTTCGTTGCGTGCGCTGCATCGCCAAATGCGATGCAGCGCGCGCAACGAAATTCGTTTTTTTATCCAGAAAGAAAGAAAAATCTCAAAAGCCTACTCAGAGAACTTCTCATTAAATAGTGGGAAGACAGTGAGATCACTAAAAACAAGTGGGATGCACCAAAGACATTACTCCTGCATCTAAAAGATCAAAATGTTTTAGCCCTCCACCTGCCCGTTATAGGGGGTCCAGGGCTTTCGTCAGGACCGGGATAAGTTATTTCCCTGACTACAATCATACACCACCAGAATACATACATTCGGTACCAGTACTATGTTTGTGCCTGAGGGAAATATGCAGATCTTGCAAGGTTCATGGTATCCTGCGACATAGAAATATATAAAAATATTAACAAAAGAAATAAAAAATTTCTATTTTGAATATTTTTAGGTATTGATATGTCACAGGAGCTCATGAATCTTTGTGAATATTTTTTTGAGAGAGAGAAACTCAAACATAGTACGGAGTCAGCCGTCCTGGAGGATGGAAAAAGATGAAGTAGGGCAATACTGCTTAGGTAACCGAGGTTGAATAGTCTCATGAGTAAAGAGAAAATAAGCTTTGACAGAATATCCTCACTTACATCTCCCCTTTCCTCTCTCGTGTCCGCTGTGATGATGGTGGTGATGGTTGTGACTGTATCGGTTGCGCCCATTTGAAAAGGAGTGTATAGTACCTGAAAAGATCAAATAAATCAGATAAAAAAATGTTCACATGTGATCCACAGAATATGTATACCTGCATACAAATCAAGAGCCTCTGTGAAGATCCAAATACTAAAAACCCGAGTAGCTAAAACATGCATAACATTAGACTCAATAATGGCAAGTGACACAGGTTAGTTTTTGTTAGTTGGATCAACCCAAGAAAGGTCATTTATTTATATTATTGGTAAATATTCCTGCAGAGGTTCTGTTTTTCGTTTACTGTCAGACTCCATTTGTAGAAAACCTGCACAACAAAACAGTGCTTCATACTGAATTCATGCTTACTGCAAACACATTTATTATTAATTTGCATCAATAATTCAATACCTCCGATTAATTCAATACACCAGATTGTGTTCTAAAATAAGGATGGGACAAGGATTTTGGCCCTTGCCCTATAAACCTAAGCTTGTGAAAAGACAGCCAGGATTACGACCATAGCTGGGCTTTCTTGCTTTAGAACTACAGAAGGTGATCTTGAAAAAAAATAAGTGAGCAGCTGCACAAAGGCCGAGTTCCTGCCTTACTTCCCGGATTACCAGTGATCAGCGACATACCAAAAGGAATTACAGCATGAATTTAATATGACCGGCTTACTTGAGGGCTCATGGTGAGGCAGATAGCATCAAAGAAGGTGGAAAAGACACAGCCCACCCAAAACAACTATACAAGAGTGTGACGATGATGAATCCAGAACAGATTAAAATCTGGTTCACAATATGACAAGGAGTTTGATGGATCAGATGACAGATGATATTGGAAGTGATGAACTTTTTTTTTTTTTTTTTTTTTAGAAACGCCATACTGACAAAGGAGAACAGAAACTGTGGCGAGAGCTCTTCCACAGGATAGACTTGGGATAAACTGTGGTATTGGTGTCCAGACTGATTCCAGACACCCCCACCGGGTATGTTCGCCTGTATACCAGCTAGATCACAGTGCCACTGTAAACTCCTCTTACCAAGGAGAGAATAGTTCCTGGCAACTATCGAATATGACAACCATGTCCCATTAGGGATCGTGGAAACAGTACAGTACTTTTTGCTCAGTCGCTCGTCTCACTTTGTCTCAGAGAGATGCACAGAATAAACGGTGGGGACGTCTTCAATAAGCATTTATTGAACCAGCGTCATTCTAGTGTAAAATAGATGTGCTGAAACAACCATAAGACAGAAACAGATATAAATGATTATAAGCTCCAACAGAGTAAAGGGATGGTAGATTTCTACCATAGTGCTAAAACAATGAATATAGGCAGGTATATAAAAACATGACAATAATAATGTAAACTCCTACGATGCAACCCTAACTAGATGTACTTAAGTGTACCTAGCATGTATGTAGGTGTAGAGCCAAGAATCCCCCTAGGATGAAGCCAACCCCATTACCTGGTGTGAGAGAATTAAGGACCCCGTCTTGGTCTCGAGATGGACACCCCGCGAGGGATGTCAGACTACTGCGTGCTGGAGTGTCTGCGTGCAGGAACCTCAGTGTCTCGCGTCAGTGTGTCAGCATGGAAGTCTTTCTCCTCTGCTCGCCCCAGCAAAGATATGGTGTTTATATACCCAAAAAGGGTACCCTCAAGGCTTCTACCTTGCTGTGACATGTCGGCCGAGGATGACGAAAGGGATGACCATTTTATACATAGTTATTATGCAGAAGATGGTAATCCTGCTGTGATTCGGAGATTCCTCATCCATAGTAAATGAGGCTAGTTTTCTGGGAAAACCACACATTTTATGCAGCACCTAACTAGGTAAACGGTCAATACCAAAAACCGTTATGTAGTACAATGGCATGGAAAATGTAGGTGAAAGGTTAGGTGACTACCCAGGTCTATATTGGGGTACATTACAAAACTTAACAAAGGGGAGAGTGGGCAGCCCTGTCTGGTACCACTTGCTACTTTATTCGGGTTTGGAGAGCAGTTGTTAACTCTGACTAATGCTGTTAGATTTTAATTGCTTCGGAGAACCCACCTTATAAAACTGAAGCTCATACCAAAGGTGACCGTTGTGAAAGGCCAATACACCCAACAGAATGCCAACTCAGCGACAAAGAATAACATCAGAGCTTCTCTGCGGGTGCTTTGGATGTTCTCAATCAAGTGCACCAGTTTTTCCTTTTTACTGTGGTCAATAAAGCTGCTACCTGGACTGGTTCTATCATGCCTGGGAGAACTCTGGCGGGTCTGCTCTCCAAAATACTGGTGCAGAGTTTGGAGTCTATGTTCAGTAGCGATGCTGTCCCATATTAGCAACACAGCTGCATGTCCTTACCTTGACCGATATCATGGCCTGTAATATTGAGTCAGTTATGCCTGTGTGTTCTGTAAATGCGTTAAATAGGTGGGTCTAAGGCGGGACCAGTTGTATGCAGAATGCTCTGTAAAAGAGGCATGAAGCCATCTAGGCAGGGAGATTTATTCGTTTTAAACCACAATATAGCACTGATGACTTTCAGTGGGCTTCTCCAGCTCTTGCACTTGCTCGTTCGTACGTTTCTGGTCAGGGGCATAAGAGATATTCGTATATATCAAAAGTGGACACTTTCTCAGTGGACTATAACATCTCATAATATTCTCGGAAGGTATCAGCTATGTCCAAATCATTGGTACATAGTCAATCGCTCCGATCTCTAACTGCAAATCTTCCTGTTATTATTTTAATCCTCAGTTTACATACAAATAGATAACCAACTTTTATGCTCCATTCACAATTTTACTGTTTAACTCAGAGCAGCACATATTCCACCCTGTTGGTGGTCAAGATTATGATTAAGGCTCCCGGTTTTCCGTTTAAACAGATTTTTGCATATAAATACAGACGGAAAAATATTTTTCCTTTGTCTGCATTTATATATAAAAACGGGAAAATGCCAATAAATAGGTTTAACTTTGTTGTGGTCTTCGAGGAGAAGACAAGTCTGTCCGAGCGCAAGCGGGAGAGGGCTTATCGGTTCAGCTGAGTCAATACAAAGGTCGATGTTAAGGGGCCATTAGGCCTCCTTTGTTTAAGTATCCTGGCTTGGAGCTATCCTGGCGGGAGCAGAGGTGCGGCGGGATGCACACCTAAAAGAAATGGAGGGAAAACAAATGCACAAAGCTAATCACTTCACAGATACTTGAGAGGCATGCTTTTGACTTTGTTCAGCCCCTAGATTCATGAGATATGCATGCGCTTTACATCACACATTATACTTTAGTGTGAAATGATCTTCGGAGCCAGCTGCTTGCTGGACCTGTAGTGCAGCTGCTATTTCCTGCTTCGTGCCTCTGAGTGTGCACGATATCGGTCTAATGGCCTCTGTAGTAAGTGTTGGAGGGTGTCAATAGAGTGTGTATGCCGTGCCTTACAAATTTTACAACATACGGAGGGGAGGGGGAGAGGGAGAGTTGAGTGTGCCCCCTTGTTTCTTTCCCGTGTTTTTTTCTTTGTGGACAGTTGTTTGTTTACGTTAATGCGCACACATAGCTGCCAAGGTTTCACATTGTTATGTGTGACATTTTCATAATTTGGCAACGTTGTTAAGGTCCTCTTTAAGACTGTGGTGGGTGATTGCAGGACCAGTGTGACTTTCACAGGGAGCTCTGCACAGCACTGTATTTACTGCTGAGTTCCGCAGCATTTTCAGTCTGGGGAGGCTCCTCCCAGAGCAAGAAGCGGTGGGGACAGAACAAGTGAGGACGGCGTTAATCTTTACTGGTCAATGCCTGTGCTCGTCCTGCGGGGATCTACGGCATAAGGTCAGGGTAGGGTTTCGACACAGTCTGGCTTACAATGTGTTTTGAGTAACTGTCAGAATGATGTACACTGAAACAGAGGCGCAACTAGAGTGAAATTTCGGGGGGGGGGGCTAATAAACATTTCGGGGGGGGGATAATTCTTCCAGCAATCGGCAGAGTGAAGATGCAGGGGCTCTAAGAAGGGGTGAAAGAACAACAAAGCCTCGTTAACAAGTAAATGGTCTTTTAAAGACCTGTGAAGTACTCGGGTGCAGCTGTGCGTTTGCCCGGGAAGCTGTCTCAGCCCGGGCTGACACACACGACTGGGGGGGCTGAAGCCCTTTGAGCCCAATGGGCGTTGCGCGCCTGCACTGAAATAATGTTCTCATCTGAGAGAGTTTGGATTACTGGTTACTGAGAGGTCACTTGCCTATCTTTGCGCCCAGAAACAGTTTCTTCACTGTTACTCAATCTTAGGATGCAGTGAAATCGGCAAATGTGAATCATCAGTCCGATGGTTCAAAATGAGCCTTTATGTTGACATTTCTAATATGTTTTTATGAAGAAGACTGCATTTCTTTTAGTACTGCTAGGTCAGTGACAAGACAATATGCATGCGTACCAATGGCAAAGAATGATTTTATCCAGTCTAAAACATAATTCTTTCACCTCTAGTCAAATAATATTGTTTTCCTGACTAATATGTGACCACCACGGAAAGTCATGCTATTCACAATCCCTGATTTTGTGAGTTAGTTCCGGAGTCGCGTGCTACTGGATAAAAAAGCAATTCAATGCCTCGTCAAAGGTAGTAAGTGCTATATAAATGCAATTACAATACAATACAATAAATCATGTGTAAATCAATGCATAGGATGTGTTACATAAGACAGCGAGGCTTACAAGGCCCTTCATAGCTCGCTATCTTATATTAGATGGTTTGCAATTTATTAACAGCAAGTAACAAAAGGATCTCTTTGTTAAAAGCAGTAACCCATTTGCCCATCTGCATAAATCTATCAGAACCTATAACAACCAAGCGCGCATTGCCTTTTTAAATAAATGTGAATAAATACTAGGTACAGCGTCTTTTTTTGCTCGCGACAAAATAAATATGGATAAATACTGAAAAATGACCAAAAAATAAATATGGATAAATACAGACGGAAATGTTAAAAAAATAAATACCATAAAACCGGGAGCCCTAATTATGATCATGTGCTCTAATAGTAGATAACTTGCTCTATACTCTTATAAAGCTGATGCACTTGTAGACACCCTCCAACTCCTCAGTTGGCGTCCAGCTGTTCTCGCAGCTCTCGTCGTTCTTTATTTGGCCCTGCTGAGGCCAAGAGGAAACATTCTCATACCACTGCCATTAAAGCATACCAAAGAGTGTCGGTGTCCAAGTCCCTCCTGTTACTATCCTCTGGGCAGGGGGGGTAACATTTTCACACCTCCACAACCACCTCTTTGTTTTGAGGTAGGCTATCCCTCAGTCTGCATCATTGATCAGTAGGTCTGTACCGTCACCATGATTAAAGCATTGTCTAAGAGTGAAATGTGCCCAACCTCTCTGGAGGTAATCCTTGGAGAAGCTGTGTTTGAAACCAGAAACTGGTTGAGTCTTGTGCAGGTGTGGTGGGCCACTGAGTAAAACGTGCAATCTAAGTGCTGTGTGTGCCAAGTATCCTCCCATTTGTTGCAGCCAGTCTGTCCCCTCACGCAATAGCAAACCTCCCTCATTAAATCACTGGATATACCCATCTCATGTCACAGCTGTGACCAGATTCAGATCATTCCCTGTGATAATGTCCCCCTGAGCTTTGTTTGTTATCTCAGAGACAATATCTTAACAATTTTGCTTAGCTAGAGTTGGTGGAGTACCAGGATGCCACCATGATGGTAGGATCTCACTCTGAGGCCCAACATTAGGGATCTGCTCAGCTCGCCAGGACAGTACTCTAGGACTACCTCTGGAACTCCCATTCCAACAGCAATGCTGCACAGCCCCTCCTCCCCCAAATTTTGTTTAGACCGGATAAGAAAAATTGTACACAGTAGCATATGTCTCTCAGTCTAAATCATCCCTTCATGGTCAAGTGTATCTCTTGTAATAAATATACATCCCCTTTTAAGGAATGTGCCTATTCAGAATCGCCAGTCACTTTGCCGGAGAGCTGAGACCCCGTATTTTCATACTTACTGCCTTGTCTCCCCAACCCCCACGGCATGAAGCCATAAGGCCATCGAGTGTATCACTTTGTGTTTCTACATATTCAGCTTATCTCCAATGAGCCCAATGTTTCCAAACTACTGGCGCACACATGCCCACAACCCAGCAACCAACTGCGGAGGAGGGTTCACCTGTGACAAAGACCTGGCAAGAGGTTATGTTATGAGCCTCTTTTATGTGAAAATCATAAGGCACAGTAACTTGGCAACTTACAACCTCTCAGCCTGTTGACCAGATGGATTACGAAAGCTTTCCAAACAATAAACTGTGGAGGTAGATAAACTAAATAGGCCCCATTATGTCCAACACAGAAGAAAACAACAATCAAAGTGTCTGCAAGAATTCTCATTCCACTGTAGCTTCTAAATATAAACATCCCCCCTCAGATAACTCAGTGAAACAACTACATACATCCTTTTTTTTTTTA
This sequence comes from Calotriton arnoldi, assembly GCA_963921515.1. Classification (NCBI taxonomy): domain Eukaryota; kingdom Metazoa; phylum Chordata; class Amphibia; order Caudata; family Salamandridae; genus Calotriton; species Calotriton arnoldi. The sequence continues at coordinate 170,832 of CAWUFW010004644.1, forward strand.
AATTTATTTTATTGTTTTTTATGAAACATACAGCTACAAACCTCAGCAATGTTGTTGGATATTATACTCAGTACACAGTATAATCAAATGCCAGTCAAGATAAGTACCCTGCTAATAGTACAAACTGATATCGTTACTAACGGGCCAAGAGGGCCCAAAGGGGTCAACACATTCACACGGACAATAGATTGCAGTGCACATGAGAAGGTACAATCCGAGAATCAGGAACGACACCATGTGCACATTAATTCTACAAATTACAAAGATTGTCGCTGGGCTCATTGTCTCGTCTGTCGTGCAATTCGTCAGCTGCAGTAGTAGCCGTGTGTAGGTGAGTGTTGTATAGCTCCCAAAAATTCTTTGGTCTGTTTCGGGGGGGAAGTAATCCACTATAAATTTCCGTCTGTGTACTACAGTACGTCATGTCCCCTTTCCACTGTAAGATCGTCGGCAAAGGGCCCCGGGACCAGTTGATCGCCACCCTACGTCTTGCCATCAGTAGTCCCATATCTATCAGCCGTCGTACCCCTCTGGGAAGTGGTTTGGAATAACCCAATAGAGCCAATGTTGGATCTGGATCTAGGACTAGCTTCGTAATGCTGCTAAGTTCCTCAAACACCGCCTCCCAGAATCGTGAGATGCCCGGACATGCCCAGGACAGAAGAAGAAAATCGGCAACCGGTGTTCTACAGCGGTCACACTCCCCACTGTCTCTTAGTCCATATCTATGTAGCCTCTCTGGTGTGTAGTATACCCTGTTTAAATATTTAAAGTGAACCAACCGGTGTCTGCCATTGAGGGAAATCCGTTTCGTGCTGGTACAACAGTAGGTCCACATGTCATCATCTATTGCTATCTCTAAGTCCCTTTGCCATGCCAGCCTAGCTTTCGTGTACTGGTGAGCTCTGGATGCCATGGATATGCTGTAAAGCCTGGCAACCCCACGTCTCGGGGATCTTGTGCTGATAATGTGTGTAAGCGCTGTAACCTCAGGAGGCTCCAGGTAGTCGTCCCCCAGAAGGTCTCTTAGTGCTATCCGAGTTCTATGATAGTGGAAACGTGACAGTGTAGTGGGGTGGTGATCTACAGTGTTAATGTCCTCCCAAGTCTTGCAGACCCCGTCTGTAAAGAAGTCTCCCACTGTGTGTGCTCCCAGCTTGTGGAGTGCTTGTATAACACCTTTCTCTTTACAGGGAGATAACCAGGTGCACCATTCCAGAGGAGTTTTCGGTGAGTATAATATGGCACCGGCCTGCATTTGTAAGAACTGGTACCAGGCATGCGCTGTAGAATTAATTGAGTCCAATATGCACACCCTGCGGTCTACCGTCTGGAATACCATTGCGGGCAGTGGGAGTGGTGCTGCCACCTCCGCTTCTATCCTAAGATGCGGCGTGTCAGGAGAGCCATGTATCCAGTGCTGTGCGTGCATGCACTGCGCAGCTCTATAATATAGCTCAAAATCCGGGGCTCCCAATCCCCATAGAATAAGGCAAGACTAGGATCGGCCACCTGACGCGTGGTTGCTTTCCAGCCCATGCCAACCTAACCATCAGCGACGTGAGGCGGTGAAAGAAGGCTTTCGGAAGGTCCATGGGGATATTTGTAAATAAAAAGAGCAGCCTCGGTAATACCACCATCTTCATGACTGAGATTCTCCCCAACAGTGACAGGGGCAACTTAATCCATTTCTCCACGTCATCTTCTAACTTACTGAAGGCCGTCCCGTAATTTTCACGAAAGACTGTTTCAGAGTCTGTATGTATCCGAATGCCCAGGTACCGTATCGCGTCTGTGGTCCACATGAGGGGGTAGTCTAATTCAAATTGTTGTGTATTTGGCGAAAGCGGGAAAATGATGGACTTTGCCCAGTTGACGTGTAGTCCAGACAGTGCGCCAAATCGCACCACCTCCCTTAGAACAGCAGCAAGATTAGTTTCAGGGTGCCGAACGTATATCAGAGTGTCGTCAGCGTATGTGGAGACAATAATTTTATAGTTCGGAAAGCTTATGCCCCTGTGCTGGTGATATTGTCGTAACGCACAGGCCAGAGGCTCCGCCACCAAGGCATATAACAGCGGGGATAAGGGGCAACCCTGACGTGTGCCCCTGGTAATACAAATAGAGTCAGTTACAATGGTGCCTATTTTGATGCGGGCCGTAGGTTTACTGTATAGGGTGCCCACCAATTGGAGAAAGACAGGGCCCACCCCCATTCTGGATAAGACCTGGTTCATGAATGGCCATTCCACTGAGTCGAACGCCTTCTCTATGTCTAGGAAGATCGCCGCTGCTGGAGTGGCCGGATTGATGTGTTGCAGGGCACCGAACATGGTGCGCAAGTTATATGTGAGATTCCTGCCTGGGACGAAACCCGCTTGTTCTGGGGAGACCAGGAGTGGGACTAACGGAACTAATCTGTTAGCGAGGATTTTAGCAAACAACTTAGTGTCCACATTGAGCAGGGACAATGGGCGATATGAGGCACAAGCATCAGAAGGTCTGCCAGGCTTGAGAAGAGCAACTATCACAGCTTCGGACATGGTAGGTGGCATAGTACCCGTGACACATATGTCATCAAAGAGCGTGGCGAGCTGCGGAAGCAGAAGGTCACTGAAGGTCCTATAAAACGTAACAGTAAGGCCATCGGAGCCCGGAGCGCTGCCTGCAAGCATAGATGATAGGGCTAGTAATATTTCGTCCTTCTCTATAGGCCGCATAAGAAATTCCCTGTGCCTGTCGGACAGCCATGGCAGTTTAATATGCTCTAAGTAATCCAGCACGTCCGCGTCCACGGCCGGCGCACGGGAGGTATATAACGTTGTATAGTATTGGCGGAATCTACCCGCTACCTCCTTGACCTCAGACAATAACATACCATCATCAGACCGGATTTCCATTGTCCCTGCCGCTTCCCGTCGTTTCTTAAGCGCCTGTGCTAACACTACTCCTGGCCGTTCACTCTCTCCGTATGCCCTAGCTGTGGCATACTTGCCCAGATGTTTTATCTCATCGTCAGCCGCCTGATTGTAGTCCTCCAGTGTTTTCGCTATTTCTCCCTCCAACGCCTTGTCAGACCCCTGCAGCAGGCGGGCCTCTAGGTCTTTAATCTTCCCTTCCAAATCTTTTAACCTACCGCGTATAGACCTAAGGACCCCCGAATGTTTTGATATTGTGATCCCTCGGATGTATACCTTAAACGCTTCCCAGACATTTTGGTAATCTTCCACCGAACCCACATTCTTGTCAAAGAAGAGCTCTATGGCTTCAGACAGTTCTTCCCTAAACACCGCATCAAGCAGGGAATAGGGAGGGAATCTCCAAGTGAATGGGGGAATACGCCCGTTGGGCGTCTCCAGCACCAGGAGTATCGGAGAGTGATCCGATAGCGTACGTGGCAGCACCCTGCAGGCATAGACACTATCACAGAGTGTTGTAGTGGCCAGCCAATAGTCTATGCGAGTGTGAATATTATGATATGCAAAATAATGCGTGTAACCTCCTACGTGGGGATATGTCCGGCGCCAAACATCGCATAAGTCAAACCGGACCAAAATGCTATCCAACACCTTGGCAGCCGCCGTAGCACGCCGAATAGGGCCACCTGATCTATCTAAACAGGGGTCCCTGATCAGATTAAGGTCACCTCCCCACAACTGGGAGATCCCCCCATGTCGACCCACCACCTGTGCCAAGTCAATAAAAAACTCCGGAGAATCAAAATTTGGTCCATAAATATTAACCAATAATAGATCCATAGACTTCCCTCAGCATCTAGTAATAGTATACCTCCCAGCTGTATCAGTGGCTAACGCCGAGATTGTGAGGCCCGACCTAGGGTTGACCCATGTGAGGACCCCCCGCGCATGCGTGGTGAATCCCGCCGCATGTATGTGCCCCATCAGTCCCTTACTCCTTAACATGGGGGAATTAATCGGGAGATGTGTTTCCTGCAAAAATGCAACATCTATAGAGTGTCTCTTTAAGTAGGCAAGAACCTTTCGCACCTTTCTATAATTGTTCAGTCCTCGGACATTCCATTTCAGTGTAGTAAGCGTGTCCGCCCCCCGGCTCCGCGCTTCATCAGTCACCTGTGTCATTAATTCGTGCAAGGACATCATCATGAAAAAGTACATAGGCATAGAGAACTGTGTAGTAGTCAATAACGACTGAGGTTAGCATATAACACTGCTTGCGATCCCTGTCTCGTCCTCCCCCCTCCCATAGCAAAGCCCCCCCAGCCCTACCACCCACCCACATCAGAGCCCCCCCAACATGGACCCGACGGAACATACCCAAGATCCCTTCCCCCATGGAGCAACCAGCATCCAACCCACCCTACCCAAAATAGAAAGGGAAAAAAAAAAAAAGGGGGGGGGATAAAAGGGGAGAAAAAACCACTACAAAAGCCCCAAGTGTGTGCTTCACTCGTGGGCGGAAGTTGCCAACCTGTTCCAAACAGTCAATAAACGTGCAATCAATTAACCATTCCGCAATTCGATCAGTTACTAACGTGCAATGAACATTATGCATGCATTGTTTCACCCCTGAATCTCAACCCAACAATTGTCCATACGCCATCTCGTGGTACGATGCATCCAGCACTGAGGGTGAGGAGAAAGAAAAAACAGAGACAGCGGCAATGTCCACCCAAAGTTCGCCCCCGTGAGGGGGGGCAACATCTATGTATCGGCTACCCCCACCAGGCACTCAAAAATGCAATCTGCTTATCTGTAAGTGTCTATCTAAGCAGCTCAGTCTTGATCGTCCAGGGTTCCTCCTGTTGCTCCCGCCGCAGCAGCAGGGTCCGGGCTACCCCGGCGCTCCCTGGACCATTCCTTCAAAGCTTTCTGCAAGAGCTTAGGATCCGTAAAGATTCTTGACTGCCCCTGTCTGTTCCCCCGCAGGCGTGCCGGATATAGCATGGCGTAGTCCACCTTTTGCTCCTGCAATTGTTTCTTGAGTGGCGTAAACTGGCGTCGCGCCTCCTGCACCCTAAGGGTAAAGTCCGGGAACAGCGAAAGGGAAGAGCCCTCATACTGCAAAGTCTGCTTCTCTCTCGCCCCTCTCAGCGCCGCATCTCTGTCCCGATAGTTGAGGAGCTTGGCGATGATCGGTCACGGAGGGGCGCCTGGCCTCGGACGAGGGCCCAAGGATCGATGAGCCCGCTCCACCACGAACATGGGCGAGAAGATGTCACTGCCCAAGAGGCCAACCAGCAGTTTCTCAATAAAAGGTTCCATGGGCCCAGTCGCAGTGGTCTCCGGCAGGCCGACGATTCGCAGGTTGCATCTTCGAGACCTTGCTTCCAAGTCCTCCGCTTTGTCTTGAAGCACCTGCAGCTCCCTCTCAATCCGCTTGTGACCGACATCCAGTTCTGTCTGCGCCTCCTCCACTTCTGTGGTGCGTCGTTCAGCCATATCAAGGCGCTCTGCGTGCTTGTCTATCCGTTCGGACATTCTGTCCATCCGGTAGGAGAGGGAGCCAATCTTAGAGCCCAGTGTGGTCAGCGTGCTCTGGAGATTTTTTTCCATTGCGGAGAGCATGGACTTTAAATCACTGTCAGGTAGATCACGCCCATTATCGCCACCGCTGGCTCTGCTATCCGCGGAGAGCGTTCGTTCCCTGGTTGCACGATGCTCGAATTGTAGCTTCGATTGCGTTCTATCCGTTTTGCCCATTGCACCTGTTTTGAACGGGACACCTCCGCGTCGCGTCCTTCAGGACCTCCGTCACTGGTGTCGTCAATGTATCACGGGCAACCCACCTCGCAACTGGGATCCCTGCTCCCGCGGTCGCCAGGTGGCCACCTCCTGGATCAGTCCAAAAACGTCAGCTCAGGCGCATTGGCAGGAATTCGCCAGGTTCTGCCGTGTGCCTCTGCCTTAGCGTTAGGTAGGGGCAGGTAAGCTCCAGTAGATTAAAAGCAGATCAGTCCCAGACCGCTATACCCGCAACGCAGCCACAGCCCGTACCTCCAACATCAGAATCACTCACTGGTGACTGGTGTAAGGGAAGCTCCGAGGCCAGGGGCAGTAGCCACCACCCCAGGCCACCTACTGTCCAACGCGGCGCGCAGTTCCCCACCACGCGACTCGATGCAGCAAGAGGGTGTGCCTCCGTTTATTTATTGTTCCAGGGCAAGCCGGCCCCACAATCCACACCACACAATCAGTTCTTGGTGCGCGCAGGTTCGTCAGCACGGGCAGCTCCCCGCACCCATCAACTCCGGCCACTGCGATCAGGAAACATCACTTATGGGAAGCCTTGTCATCAGTGCCGGGCGCCACCCCCGTAGGCCACTCCAGATGGGATACAGGCACCACCGGCGTATCACTCAGTCTCGGCCGGGTGCGCGCCGTCGAGGGACAGCCGGTAGGTGCGGGCGCCGCTCACCGCGACTTAACATGAAGCGCAGTCTGGGTTCCTCCCACTTCCGGGGATCAGCCGGTCCCGGACGCACCGCAGCCCACGCAGAGGTACCTCCGGCCGGACAGGGCAACTAATTGAGGCCGGGGATATGCGGCCTGGTCGGCGCGCCGCTCCGTAACTCTGCCGCCTGACTGTCACCTCCCGCCCGGGCCTCGGAACTCGACCGGACCCGAGCTGAACCTCTCCACTGCTGGGGAAGCGACCCACGGGGTGCCAGTGGTCGTGCGTTCAGGATTAAAACTGCCGGATTGGTGATCGAGTGTTGCGGAGCTCGCTGCTCAGGCAGCCATCTTCGCCGTCGGCAAGCTCCGCCCCCTAACTACATACATCCTTAATGAGAACAGGCCAAGTCTCCACACAGGATGCCTTTTTGATTAGTGAGTTGAAGCCTATTCTGTATGTATTTCCCTTCCTCTGTTAACCCACAAGTAATGCAAAAGTGCATGCAAGACCATTGGTTCTAGGGCAACAACACACAGTAACATATTTAAAAAACAATTACGTGGATTCCATATGCTTCAAGTCTTAATGGTCACTCTTGGTGCTGGCTTTACTCTGGTAATGTAAGAGGTTGTGTTGTACCTCGTAAGCACAGGTAAATACTCTTAAAGGTACCTCGGTGAGTATGAAGGGATAAAGAGAATCTCAGTTCCAGATGGGGGATTTTCTAGTGCTACAGTGCACAGAGGACAAACATCATAAATCAATATTATGTGCCTTCTCGCATATACACCTTGCAAACTACACACTCCCCCCATACTCGGGGCACACACCCACCCAAATCCAGTGACATACACATTCCGCTTGATCGCCATACACTGCTCAGTCTTAAAATATACATTACACCTCACCCTCAGCAACACATACTCTGACACTAGCATTATCACCACTCACAATAATAATCGGGGCACACACACACACACCCAATTCCAGTGACATACACATTGCACTTGATCACCATACACTGTTCAGTCTTAAAATATACATTACACCTCAGCAACACACAATCTGGCACTAGCATTATCACCACTCACAATAATAGCACAATCTTCATCACAGGCAGCCGACTGAATCCTATGTCCTCATTCCCACAAGATCTAACCAGACTCACAAGATAGGAGTGCAACTCACTGTCATTAAGAAGTTCTCTTGTCCATCAACCTTCCCAGCAACCTTTAATCAATGAACTCCTCACCTGCTATTTCCCAATCCCAACCAGTTTCAAAAAGACTTCCCTGAAGACTCCATTAAAAAGGACCTCACCATCCTAGCAACCACATCTTACTTCTCAACTAATAATACACTCAAAGGCTGAACACAACTCAGCAAAAAGTGGAACCCAAAAGCAGACTGAAATTTAGATCTAACAAACCCAAGCACAACGCATCACAGTGTTCTCTAAAACTCACCAACAACACTGAATCTAATGTCAAGATGACCTAACACCACTCAAGAAGCATCGCATTATCAGCAAACTCTATAGTACAAACCAACCATCACAAAACCAGGAAACAAATGTATTATTATTTTCAAAGCTGGCAAAAGATGCAACAATTCTCTCCTTGACTTTCTCAAACCCACTGACTTCTCACATTCCACTGATAAATTAACATTTTCTTCACACAGGATAGAAACAGGTTCAGACTTCACAACAACACAAAATGGACAAATATTCTTCCTTCCATCCCACCATGCAACACCCCCAAGTGGACCTCCTTCAACTCCCTCTCCAGTACATACCTCACCAAAAACATTGTTGAACTCAAAGACAACGTCTTTGAGGACAACAACCTTCATTCAGTGATCATGAAGTGCCCTCAACACAAGCATTCACTCACCGTAACAATGTCTCTGTATTCAAGGCATTTTTGCTGACACACTCAAAGCAGTACACATCGTACTCTAGTGAAGAGACCAACTTAGCCAACTATGGGCGCAACGTACAGATCAAGAAAACTGTTGCTAGCGAGTTGCAAGGCAAAATTAACAGGAATCGCCTCTCCAATGGATTTCCAGTATGGATACAGGTCTAAATGCAACAGTGCAATGGATGATGCCCATGCCCTCTTTGTCACTTTATTTGTGTTTGGTTACTCAGTTACCTTCAACACAGTTGATTTTAAGGCCTTGACCCTTATTATGGATGCTTGCAGGGTTTCTAAAGCATGGTTTACCTTTTACAAATGAAACAATCACCAATTCATCCATATGGAGGCCTCAAGAACAAAGAAGCTATGAGTCGCAGATCCATCCTTGGTCATTTTCCCACCTGGACAGATGGAAATTTCCTCCACAATAGCACTTGTGCTTTGGTCCTACTTAATGGCTAGTTACATCCCACCTTCCAATTCATCAAAGGATTAAGGGAATACAACCACATTATCCATATCCTCAAGACTGCCTCTTCAAGCCAATATCACCATAATCTGAAGCATCATGTACAGTGCAGCAAGAAATGGTGTACCAAATGTCCTTGCCTAACAAGGTGGGAAGGATTAAGGACAACACAGATGATGGAAAGTACGTAATATCATTTTTGGATGAGCTAAGAATGAGGGCCAACCGGTGTTGGGATGCAATGAGACAATCAGTAATATTGACTTGGATGTAAGTGAAGGAAGGCAAGAAAAACTAAACATGTGTCCCATTAGCAAAAAGGAGATTGGGTAACCCAAATAAAGAGTGTCTTCAAGAAAGGTGGTATGCTGCGGGAAAAGACACCCATCAATTGATTTTACATTCAGTTTTTTTCTGACTTTGGAAGACAGCAATTGAAGTTTTCACTGACTTACCTGTTGGAAAGCCTCCTCCAAAGAACATATTTAAAGGTCCTCTGGAGTAATGTCAGCCTCAAAGCCCCTGTGGAAATCAAAGCCTCCATTGCTTTGGTGTGAACTACTTTGCTCTTCCCCACCGGTCAGATCATACTGTCTTCGCTTTTCTGGATTGCTAAGCACAGCATACGCATTTCCGATTTCTGGGAAAGATGAAAGCAACAGAATGATTAGGGACGCAACAGATAAGGCAGCATAAAATATAGGGTGAAGAGTATGTTCATAATTATCGCAATGATCCCTGGCAAAGAAAGTATGAACTTGTGTGCCCACATATCATATGACAAAAACACCCTTCAGTAAACCTGAAAAGAGTACAGACTGTACAATAAAATAAACAAAGGAAATTTGTACCCTAAAGAATCAAATCAACCCTCAAATTACTGCAAATTATCACTTTGTATAAGAACCCAAAACATGGCATCATGGAGTCATTTTTTGGGTGCCAACGTAAACTTTGATTAATCATTTCTCATACTGCTACTTCACATCAACAGTTTTGAGACGACCAAATCCTCTCAGGTGGGATGATTCTGTGTCTGCAATGTAACAATTACTATCAACAGAACTAATTGGAGCAAGTGTTAGAGAATGACCACTATAAAATGAGGGTACGTCTACAGAGTTCCTATGTTAGAAATAGTGTTGTCATAATCTGACTTGTTCCTGGTCTCTCATGTTGAATTTCTTGAAATTAACGGGAGAACAGGGTTCTCTGACCACTTATCTGTTCTACGTGTGCAGTCACTCATTATCCAACGCCCAGCCATATCCACGTGGCACTGAAAGATATCAAATGGACACCAATTTGTTTAGAATGGCTACCCTATTATAGATTGTGGTCACATCTACTATAGTCCTTCTTTATGGAAGCACAGCACACAGCTCCTTTCTGCCTACGTCATATTCCCCAAGAGTCACTGCAGAAACCATGGGCCGGGAAGCCACATAGAGCCTGAACACGATGGCCCTGAAATGGACACAGATATTTACCACACCCAGTAAATATGAGCAAGCCAGGGGGAGGTTTTTAACGGATGTGGTAAATGCCCAACATTCTGAGCTTCCCCAAGAGAATGAAGAATGCATTTGGGATTTGTGCTTTCTAACGCTAAATTCTGTATGCACTGAAATTTACAGGATACATTTCTGATTGTTTGGCCTGTCAAAATTTACAGAGGGAAGAAAAAAATACAAACAAAGGGTGGGGTAATGATGATATGTGAAGTAACATATCAGAATTTAACAGGGCACTTGTAATTGAGGCCTTAGTTGCCAAGCTCTTCTAAGCCCATCTTCTCCGATGGTTTTCCTTCTTTCGAGCACAATCTCAATCTCGCTTCTGTTCAATGGTTCCATGAGTTTTCTGGGATTTTAGATAAACCTTTTTGGTGTTTTATTAATAATCTGCATCATCGTTTTCCTTTATCTAGATTTAACTGTATTCATTGGTCCCTTACAGTAACTAAGGGTTTCTCAAAAGCACGGACCCTAAAGCCTTGCTCATGTGATAATTTCTCAGACCAAGATTTGTTGCGCTTTGTTTTTCTATGGCTTTTATAATGAATTACGATCTAAACACATTTTACCTCTTTTAAAAAATTGCCAATTTGCACAATTAAGACCAGCCCCGATTTATCTGCAAATGCTCTCTTTCCCATTGATATGCTACGGGGTTGCGAGCTTTTTATCGGGGGCAGTACGCAGAAGGAAAAATATGGATTGCCCATAGCAATGAATCAGGTTTTATTGGGCTGAATGAAGAAATGTTTTTAAATCTTTCAGATTAACTTTTTAATTGAGTATTGACAACTGCACAAGTACAGTAGCTTTTATAATCCATTTGTATTGGTTACCCCCTGTGTAAATGTACTTTTATGGCCATAAAGTGACAGAATAAAGTTTTATTGACTGACTTTTCGATATTTACCACTCTTACTTCTCCAGCCGAGCGTGTCTAGCACTCTATCCATCACTGTTCTTTGAACAAGATACTAGTCTGAACACACGGGCCAGGCATCGGTAGACTAGGAGTTAGTGTTTGACAGTACTTTGTAGTCTGGTTCAGGTTTAGCGGTGTCTGTCAGAATTCACGTGGGGTCAGCAGCAATGGAGACAGCCCTTTGAATATTTAAAGTGCTTATTTTGGACTCCACCACACCATATTCTGGTATATGTTCAGCAACTTAATTGCGAGATGCTTACACTCACAGAAAAATAATCTCTGTAAAAGGAGGTGCCCAGGTTCACGCTGCGTTAAGCATCCAACACAAAACTAAATCAATACTGTGGTGAGAGACAAACTCGGACACACTCATGTGATAAATTTAAACACAACATCCTACTGGCATTTAAAACTATTTAAAACTATGACCTGCAAATTATGCACAGATCACTGCAGCAGACACTCAACCTATCTCATTGGGATCGGAGCTTGTTACCTTCAAGAAACAAAGGCTTTGATTTAAACATAGGCCGAACCACTGCTTAATCCCAGCCAATGCTTGCCGTCACAAGCAATAATGTCCCTTGATTACAGGAGCTCTTTCTGTGGCAACAGAATGACAGGGGGAGGTTGGAACCAGCATGGTTGTGCAGGCATGGTCATGCTGAAGAGCCACTTCTGCCTAGTGGCCACAAAGGGTCACCTGGTGAAAAGAGCAGATGTCAGAGAGCCCGTGGGAATTTCCGTTGCACTCTCTTGGTAACCTGGGGCACCTTGGTAATCTCAAAATAAACCTTACCTGGAATACATTTATCTTGTATTCACAAATAACTAAGACGGGAACCAAGTTGGATCCTTCACTGCACATTTATAAATCCAGCTGAAAAACTATGGCTAACATTTTCCCGGTCTATCTTTGCCCAACGGTGCTCATTGCTACTTACAAAAACTAGAAGGTATCTTCTCTTTGCTATAAGGTTCCTCATTTAACATTACAGCATACCCAACTCAGTATAAAACAGAAGAATATTCTCAGTTACAGACACCAAGCTCTTTGGACCTGTACTTTTAAGAGCCCTCATCAACATGAAGCCCACAATATTATGCTACATAGAAAATTATCCCTGAGCCTCCAACTGATTTAATATCTACATGCATTCCACATGAACCACTTGCATTCTACTCAAGCACATCCAGCCTCCACTTAGCACCATCCAAGTTTGGCACAAACTCAACCAATCACCAGGTTTAGCTAGGCTTGGCACACCTGCAGCCGGGTTCTGTTTACTTTAAGCCACCCTCAGGCTCCACACACCCTCAACCAGACTTTGTACATCTTCATCAGGTTCTACACCCTCATTTAGGCTCACTTTAGCTTGAGGAAGTGGATGGGAAGAATTTTTCTGCTGGGAGCCCGCAAAAGGAAGAAATCTGGTCACACAATAGGTCTGGTGGGCCGAGTGGAAAATGAGGCAAGATGGGGAAATGTCATAGATTTTAAAAGGAGAAAATAATCTGTACCTTCTTTATTCTTTTCAGTCAGTGTCTGTGGAGAGCTGGAGGTTACAGGAAGCTTGGCATGCTATACTTCTCCCCTACACACAGACATGATCAGCACATTTGTGATGGAGTGTCCTGTCTGCCAAACTCTAAGTAAGGCCCTAGGCAAGAACAAGGAAAGATAATTCTGCTTATGGCATCTCCTTGTTCATTTTGCATTCCTGAGAGATGGACTTCCATGAAGGAAAGGTTTCTGGGTAAAGCCTGGGCCTCCAGGGAAAAAATCCTCAATTTAATTTCTCTCTGCATTTTTAGGTAGTACAGTCATTGGGTCCATCTGTGCGGAACAGAGCTGTCTTTTAGTGCTGGACAAAAGAATTTTAAGGACAGGCGATTGGCTCTCAGTTTTAGCATGTTTGTGTGATTTGATGGCTCTTTTCAGGCCTAACATCCCTCAAACTTGCAATTCTCTGAAGTTCAACAGCAGAGGAGTGTGCCAAGATGATAAAAGAAGGGGTTGAGAAATGGCACTCCTTTCATTATGGTTTCAACTCAATACAGAAAAGACTAAAAGCTCCCATCGACAATATCAATTGGGTATCATAGTTACTGAGCACTCACTCCACGGGTCCTCTGCACTCTCCGCAGAGGTCACTATTGCAACATTTCATTAGGCGCTGTAGAAATGCACAAAGTAGTCAATCTTTGGTCGGACACAATCTGCCAAACCACTGAATACATTTTCAGAGCGGAGAATGACATTTCTGGATGGATATGCATTTGCCTCAGTTGATTTCAAGCCTAAACATTGCATGATTGTCACTGTTGAGCGAGATCATCCTTTTAATATTGTTTTTTCTCTGTTCAGTATTCTTTACATGAACTTATTCCTGGGATAGATATGTTAATCTAGTTAAGTTGAGTGCATCTGGGTTCATAGAAAGGTTAGTTGAATTCGATGCCTAAGGAAAAGCTTGAACTACAGAATGTTTTCCTTCCTGTTCAAAGAGTACTAAAGGAAAGCATTTATTCTCACTTACTTTTGTAAAGTGTCACCAAGGTTTGGGAGCAGGTAAGGAAGCCGGCGCTGCACAGAGGTTCTCATACGATTTATTATAAATACTTCAAAGTCCCCATTGTGTTGACAAGGTAAGTGAATAATGTTTTTCTTAAAGTGTAACAAGACATTGTGAGAAAGGAAGGAATCAAATCAACTATTGTTAATGATAAATGGCAAGGTGTCTGAAATCTTCCTGCTACAGTTGCATTTCTCAAGGACCTTTGTGTTTTATGATAATTTTTTGTTGATATGATTGTTTTCCACAGTTTTCTATGCGACTACAACTGTATATAAGAGGAATAGGTTGCAAGCTGAAGCAGACTCTCTAGCGAATGCTCAGAGAGTCCACTACTGCAGCAGAAGCAGAATAAAATGATACTGGAGATTACCCATTACGGACTCCTCTGTTAATTGAAGACTTCTTCATTTCAACTTTAACAGTTGGTGGACCGTACAGGGATGAACCTGGGCTACTCGAGTCGGTTCTAAGTACTGAGGTGAAGGGGCCAGTGTAGACCCCCCTACATATCCCAAAGTGCACACCTCAACAACGGGACTGGTTTCCTGAGTCAGCATCTGTGGGGAATCAGCTGTGTGACCTCGACACAAAGTGAGTGACCCATGCTTCATCCCAAAGAACTACTGAGAAGTCAGTCATTGATTAAGGGTGGCAAACAGGATAAAGGAGCCACAGAGGCATTGATAAAGGGAACAAAGGGAATTGGTTTCCATGGGGAAGCTGGTTCTTCCTCAATTCAGGACGTTGGGTCCTCCACGGTCGACTATTTGAAGTCCCCAGGGCTTGTAAGGATTTTTGGAGTGCCTATGGTCAATTTTATTAATGGGTCAAACATTTAGCAAATTAATAGGTAAGACCAGAGTCAGCCTTCACCATCTGAAGTGTCTCCAGCCCATGAAATAATGACAAAGGTCTCTATATCGACATGTTTATGTTTGAATCAATGGCATGAGTATACTAAGGGCAATGTTTATTTTTAATTTCCCTTGGAGGGAACCTTTGACTTAGCGGAAATACAGCATTTAAGACACTGCATGGTGAAAAAAGACAGGAAAAAGAAGATTAGATTGACACAGTTTGATTGCTTGAATGATGGGAGACATATGCAAGACAACTGAGGTGTGCGAAACAGGTGAAGGGGATAGTACGTAATACATTAAACTGGAGTTGCAGGAATTTAGACAGGTCAGGAGTGTGCAGAAGAGTAAGGAATACAGGTGCGAAGACGCTTTGGCGGAAAGTAAGGCTTTTGCGGCACAGCCTTCGGCGCCACAACAGCAGGAGGAGGAAGATCCAATAATAGAGGGACTTTTGGATAGAAGGCCTCCTCCCTACAGTGAGACTAAGGCAGGAGATAAAGGGACATAGAATGTTGTCCAAGGGAAGAAAGGTAAAGGTAAGATCAGGAAAGAGGTGAGAGTTACGGGTCAAAGAGCGACACCCCAAGAGATTCAGAGATGGCTCGACATTTGCTACAAAGTGGAGCTGATTCAGTACTAGTTGCAATGGAGAAAAAAGCAATGAATTGGGTGGTGCATGAGATGAGAGATTTGGGATATCAAGCATTTACTGATGCTCTTTTCTTTGCTCAGCGGCACCCTAGTGATAAAAAGCAATTAGTAGTACCATGGGATACTGAATTAACAAATGACTGTGGAGCTGGGTAAAGGAGAATGGAATAGTGAAGAAGCTAGGAGTTGGAAAGATAAATTGCATCCAAAGATACTGGAATGGAGGGATCAGGAGGACGAATGGGAACAAGAGATAAAGGAAGGTAAGAGGCAACAGAAGGAAAATAGATTGAAGATGCAAAATTAGACATGTTACAGGTCAGGTGGTTACAGACATCTCACTGTCTGGGGATTCTACAAACACACCTGATCCACTGAGTTCTAGAGCCTGACACTACCCCTAGTAAGGGTCTTCCTAAGAGGGAAGTCCCGTGAACAGCAACTGAGAAGTTTCATTATGTTTATACCCCATGGACCAAGATGGACTTATACACTTTTACTAAAGATTTTCCAAATTTACAAGAGAGCCCCAACGCATGGTATTCGAAGGTAGAAAAGGTACTGACATTAGACAATCTGATCTGAAAAGACATTGATACTAGGTTTTCCATAATTATACCTCCAGAACTGTGGGCTAAGGTTAAAACTGATTAAAAGGTGCAGTGCCAAAGGAAGAGCCAGGTAGACTATGGTTCCCTTTCCCAGGACACATTGGACATGCCACAAAAGGTTCTAGAATTTCTAAATTAATTGGTACCTCTCAAACGTATTGATTAAAAAAATATATTTCAGGTAGTTAAAAAAAAATGAATCTGTTCATTGCGGTTATGAGAAGATGAGGAAGGTTTTTAAGGCCCATAGTGGGATGGATATAGATTACCCTGGTTCTACTTCTGTCCTCCTAGTGAATGCATTTGTATAAGGATTACTGTCTGCCGTTAAACACCTCCAGACAGTTATTCCTTGCTGGTGGGTGGAACCACTTGATAAACCACTTGATACTGGCTAATGCTCAATATTGCTTTGAGTTTCAACAACAACAGGGGAATCAAAAAGAGAAGCAACATAAGGACACTAAAACCAAGCTGATGGTTCAACAGTTACAGCAGTTTAATACCACGAATAGGGCAGGGGATTCCGCAGCAGCACGCAGACCCAGAGAGGTGGAGGCTTCAGGGGACGAGGACAGGGTAGAGGGGACACCCCCGCCCATCAGACCAAGGATGTCGTATTTGTGGTTCTAATGATTACTGGAACAATGAATGTCCCAACAATTTCCAATCTAGTATGAACCCTCCAATGCAATGTCAACCCAATTCCTTCCCCGCATCCTATCCAGGCCCTCCGTCGGGTCCAATAAACAGGAATTATTTTAATCAGTGATATCAGCAGACCCCACATTAAATGATGGCACAAGACACCTGTGGTGAGGTCTATTATGAAGCATAGGGGTGCCCCAGAGGAAAAATAGGAGTAGCAGCGCCTTCATTGTCAGTTGACCAGAAAGTACTTATGTTCAAGGAGAAGTATATGGTCAGAATGCTGGACACTGGTGCATACATACTCCATAGTATCAGCTAATACTGTTCCCCAATTACCCCTCTCAGGGATGACCAACACCTCTATGGGGATTTCAAAGTTGCCATTACAAGCCCTATTAGTCAACCTGTGACGTTTTCCATTGGTCCAATTATGTACATTCTTTTGTGGTTTCTGACAAAACTACCTTTAATTTGTCGGATCTTGATTTATTGAAAAAGATGAATGCAGTCATAAAATATACAGCGGATGGTGTTTTCTTTGAATAAAGTGATGATTATCCATTTATATCTCAAATGTGTGTACATCGTACTGAAGTTGAATCTGATGTTTTGGATCGTTTACCTGATATTGTGCTAAACAATGTAAAAGTTAATGTTTTGGCTTTAAAGAAATCTGATGTGGGAAGAATATGGAATGTTGAGCCTATTCATGTTGTTAAGAAGAAATATTTTGTGTTGCCCGAGTTCCACAGTACCATATTTCACAGAAGGGAGACATAGGATTGCAGGAATTAATATCAGCACTGGTTAAGGAGGTAGTCCGGTTAGAACAAAAGGGGGGTGTCTGTAATTCTCGATTCTCCCGGTGCGCAAACGAAGTAGGAACGTCTCAAAGTCTGGTGAATAGCGTCTCGTGCAAGATCTTTGCAAGATTAACAAGATAGTACAGCCCAGATTTCCTGTGATGCCAAAGCCCACTACCATTCTTACCACCATACCCCCTTCAGCCATTTATTTTTCAGTCATATAATTGAAAATGCATTTTTCTCCATTCCCCCACACCCAGATAGTCAATATTTATTTTTCTTTTCCTTAAGGGGACACAGTTTTTCTTGGACACAGACTCCTCAAGGGTATCCATAATCTCCTTCAGTATAGTCACAAATACTAAAGGTAGACCTTGACAAACATGTTTTGGAACCCAGAGTGGCAATGACCCAATATGTAGCTGATCCTCTTATAGCAGCTGATATGGAAGAACAGTGTATGTGAGCCACTATAAATGTGCTTAACTTCTTAGCATCCCATGGTCACAAAGCACCCCCAACGAAATTACAGTTTGTAGAAAATAGGTGTCCTATTTGGGCTACCTGATTTCTAAAGGGGAGAGGAGAATATCACCTGAACATATTCGTGCAATCCTGAATCACCCTGCTCCCACGAGACAACATGAAGTAGGTTCATTTCTAGGATTGGCAGGTTATTTCAGGCTATGGATACTAAATCTTTCCCTAATTTCTAAACCTTTCCAAGATCTGACACACGAGGATGTTACTGACCTGTCCCCTGGATGCAGATAAATCAGGAAAGTGCTCACACTATTAAAAAAAGGCTCTCTATGAGTCTCCAGAATTGGGGATTCCAGATTACACTAAAGAGGTCCACCTCTTTACACATGAGTGAAAAGGATGTGCCCTTGCAGTACTCACACAAGAACATGGGGGTTTTACGAGACCCTGTGCATATCTGTCTGCAATATTAGGTCCTGCAGCCAGAGCACTTCCCAAATATCTGAGGGCAGCGGCAGTCTTGGTAGAACAAAGTGAGAGTTTGATTTTAGGAAATACATTGAATGTGTATGTACTCACTCTGTTGATAAATTATTTAATAAAACATGTACGCAGCATTTAACTAATGCCAGATTGACTAGGTATAAACTGATTCTATTGTCGGCTGACAATATTACTTTACATCGTTGTACTTTTTTAACTCAGCCACATTGATACCTTTACCTGTGGAGGATCAAATCACAGAATTGCATGGTTGCATTTTGGTATCAGAACAAACTAAAGGAAGAATTGATTTGTCAGACAAAGCTGTTATTGAGAGAGATGCAGATTTTTGGGTGGATTGTTCATGTTTTAAACTACCCACAGGGGAAACTAAAGCAGATTATGCTATAACTACATTGCAAATAGTAGTAGAGACAAGACGAATATCACAACTGTCAGCCCAAGCAGCAGAAGCCTTATCTGCACATGGGAATTAAGTGCAGATTTGACAGTGAATAGCTATTCTGACAGTCAATATGCCTTTGGGGTTGCACATGAATTTGTTAGGCTTTTGGAGGAAAGAGGATTCCTGATCTCAACCAGTGCTAAAATAGTACCTTCACTTTGTCTCCTCAATGTATTGGCTTTGCCTAAGGCTTTAGCAATTATTAAATGTGCTGCCCGTCAGAAAGTGACAGATGATGTAAGCAGGGGTAACAATTTTGCTGTTCAAACGGCTAAAACTACTGTTTCAGCTGAGACAAGTACTACGTAGGTGGCTCAACCAGAGCAAACGTTACAAGTAGAATGTAACAAACATGTATCCCCATTTATTACAACAGAATGCAACTGATGAAGAAAAGGTTGAATGGAAAAGGGAGGGTAGCGAGGTTGATGGAATTTGGCTAGGACCTAACTCAATGATTAGGCTGCTTAATGCTTTGGTGTATAATTTGGCCAACATGGTCCTGCACATTTGGGACGCGATGCCATGCGTAGATAATTTTCACAATTCTGGTATAATATGAACTTTCAGAAAAATGCTGAGACTGTCTCACATGTGGACTATTTAACAGCAGTAAGAGAACACTCACAGCATCAGGACACTTTCCAACTCCCGAGAAGCCTTTTGAATGTTTTAATATGAACTTTGTGGAGTTCCCGCTCACATACTATTTCGGTGGTCTGTATGTTCTCTGGCTGGATTGAAGTCTACGCTACAAAGAGGAATGATTCACAAACAGTGGCTAAGTGTTTGCTGAAGGAACCGATCCCAAGATTCGGGGTACCATGCAGGATTTCGTCAGATAACGGTCTACATTTCTTGGATAAAGTGGTGGAGTGGGTATGTAAGGCCCTGGAGATAAAGCTAAAGTTCCATTGTGTGTACCATCCTCAGGCAGCAGGCACAGTGGAGAAGAGGAATGACATTCTTAAAGCAAAGATTGTGAAGATATGTGCAGAGACTGAACTGGCTTGGGTAGATGCATTGCCCATTGCACTCCCAAGTATGCGCAGTGCTCCGAATGCCACCACAAAATTGAGCCCCCATGAGATTGTGACAGACAGATTGATGGCGATATGAAGGGCTCCCCAAGGAAATGCTTTTGTACACATTGGTGATGCAACGCTGAGAGACTATTGCATTTCCCTGACTAAAAGACTGACTCTTTTGTACAATCAGGTGAAAGGCGCACTGCCTACATTGTCTAAGACTGATGAACGATCTCCAACCCAGAGACTTGGTGTTTACAAGATCTTCCAGTGCAACAATTGTCTTCAGCAAAGGTGGAAGGGCCCCACCTAGGTCCTGCTGGTTACTAACACAGCTGTAAAATGCCAGGGACAAAAAAACTACATACACGTCAGCCACTTGAAGAGAGCGCCTGCACCGACATGTCAAGAACAGACAGAGTGCATATCAGATCTACCACAAGCAGTACATACTGACAAGCCAAGATATAACTGGGTCCAAGAGGTATAAGACAATCTTCAGGGTCCAACCAACAGTCTTGAAAGACTGGACTCATAGCCTCACACGTACTGGTAACCTCTGGAGGCCTTGTGATTGTAAAGAATGTGAATAGAGGAAAAATAAAAATCTAAAACCAAGTGTGTCATCAGAACGTAATAAACAGTATCGAATACATGGATATACAATTATGGAGACATACAAGGGAGCTCAAAAGAGACTATTAAGTTTCCTTCTCTTGTTATGCTTGTTATTATTTTAATCTGTTGGGCCCTTTTTCTTGCAATTGTGATATATGAAATAATGGCCCCTACTGGAAACAGGAAGTTAAATTTGTAGCAACTATTGCCCCGGCAATAGATTTGCACCAGTATCATCATGCAGAGTATAGGTACAATGTTGCAATACAAATGATGAATGCATACCATAAAGGAATGAATGTTTCAGATGGTTGGATATGTATGCAGATGCCTGCTGAGGTGAAAAAGTATTCCCATTTATTACATAGGCCTCTACCATTAAACACATCATGCAATGCATTTTGCTCTTTATTTAAGACCCTTACTTTTAATTAAACTATCCACAATTAAATTATTATCAAAATATAATAGACCGGTTACTATACCTTCGAGTTGTATAAAATGGGCTATGTCAGGATATAAGGAACAAGAACCTTTAATAATAAATACAACACATTGTAGCACATTTCTAGATTCAATAAGGAATGGTACAGCCCTTCTGTCCGGGTACCTCTGGGATGAAGGTGTAAATTAAAGGGAAGTATCTGTTTAGTGGTCGAAGGAAGAGAAGTGTGAGATAGTAAACATGAAAGTATTTTAACATAAGCAACACCTCTTCATTATGCTATCCCATGTACCTGGGAAAACAGGTCTATTTGATATGTGGGGAGAGAGCATACACCTGGTTGTTCAAAGATCGGGAAGGTTCCTGTTACATAGGATGGATATTCCCTACCATATGACACCAACCAAAAAAAACACACATTGGTAAACCCTAATTCCATACATACAGGAAATAGCAGAATTGACCAGATGGACACAGCAGCCCAAGACACCAGTGACCTAGGGAAAGGGATAATATTGATGCTGGGAGTAGCCCATAAGTTCCAAACAAGACAACTGGGTAGATTACTTGAGGCAACTATAAATAAACCTCAGCAGCATTGGGAAACTGAACGGTAGAAATGGTTGCTATGAGGGCCGTGGTTCTACGAAACCGGTTGGTTTTAGACATGATATTAGCTGAGAAGGGTGGAGTCTGTAGAATCATTAAAACAGATTGTCGCCTTTACATTCCAAATAATGCACCAAGTGCGTATAAGGCATTTGAAAATCTGCATGATATCGGGCGTCAAGTGCATGAGGCAACCAAAATAATGTTTTGGGATGAAGTGGGGTCCTTCTTTGGGTCTTTGGACTCATAGTTATTGAAGGGACTATTTGTTTGCTTGGCAATACTGTTAATAGTATGTATTCTCATAAATAAATTATCTTCATGTATCTCAGCATGTATCCCTAAGCCTCGTGTTACTGCAAGTAAAGCCATGGTGTTCCAGATAAACCCCAATCAGCATGATGATGCAAATAGAGTGAATGCCAGTGCAAAAAGGCCATTCAAAGGGAGGATTGAGAGAGATCGTCCTTTTTTAATATTGCTATTTTCTCTCTTCTGTATCCCTTACATGAACTTATTCCCAGGATAAACATGTTTATCTAGTTTAGCTGAGTGCAGCTGAGTTCATGGATAGGTTAGTTGAATTACGTGTCAAAAGAAACGCTTCGACTGCAGAATGTTTTCCTTCCCATTCAAAGATCACTAAAGGAAAGCATTTATCTCTCACTTACTTTTGTAAACTGTCACCAGGGCCTGGGTGCCAGTAAGCAAGCTGACACTGCACAGATGTTCTCATAAGATTAGTTATAAATACTACAAATCCCTATTATGTTGTCAAGGTCAGTGAATAATGGTTTGTTTAAAGCGTAACCAGGCATTGTGAGAAAGGACGGAAACCAATCAACCATTGTTAACGCTAAATGGTAAGCTGTCTGAAATCTTTCTGCTACAGCTGCATTTCTCAAGGACCTTTGTGTTTTATGATAAAAAAATTTAAGATCATTGTTTTCTGCTACTTCCTATGTGACAACAAATGTATATAAGCTGAGTAGTTTGTAAGCAGAAGCAGGCTCTCTTGCAAAAGCTCAGTGACTCCACTGTTGCAATTGTTGAAATTCCCTATGACTGACTTCTCTATAATTTGAAACCTTTTTTATTTCAGCTTCAACACTGTTACTTAGTAATCTTGCCATACATTGCCTCAATAACTGCAGTTAAGCACAAAGATGGAGATTCATTTTCTTCAGACATAAGATACCACTGGGCCCATCCATTTGGAAAGGGGTTTCTTAGGAAGCAGAATAGAAGGACTTTGAACTGGAAGTGGTCACTGCTCGCTACAATTCTCAGGACTTTTCTGTGGTTTCAAGCAACTCGTATGTGGTAATATCTACCAGATGCATAATGTGTTGGAGTTTACTCCTGGGGAAAAAAAGCCTCACAACACCAGGCAACCCAGTGGTGTAGTTATATTGTCAAAAAACAAATACTAAAATCGAACAATTCAAAAGTTGTGAGCTCCAAGTGCAGTAGAAAAATACACCATAATGTTCCTCCAATTTCTATTAATGTCCAGAGTATGAGTCTTTTCAATTTATTGTTCAGAGTTTGATATAGCAAAAACATATATCAGATTTCAATATCGTGTCTCATTTTCTCTCCATAAGTGCAAGTGACAGGAGTTTCAGCGTTAGACTTCTTTATAAAGTCTAATCAGTATATTAAGTTATCAAATATGGATCTCAGATGTCACGAAGGTTTGCCATAAAAATAAAACATTCTTGTTTATAAAGGCATGGTACTGCTAAGAAGGATGTCAACGGGCCATATAGAATACATCCATCTTAAGGTTTTTTGTAAAACATGGATGCCGCAATGTCAGTTTTGATGACAACCAGTAACTACAAAATAAAATGTGTTAATAGGACACTGCAGCTACAGATGTATCAAGCAATGGTGGGAGAACGGATGGTCTGATCCCAAGATTGTAGTCTCGCAATATCGCAAATTTTTGCGTGACTTCCGGAGAGCCATTTTGGGGTCTGGCTGTCCTGACCTATAAAGGACATATGGCAATAACACATTCAGCAGCCAAACATTCCTGCACATTAGACCCCACCTATGCAAGATTTAAAATTAATCTGTGCACTGTCCAGGGTAGTACGGTGAACCAAGCAAGCTTGCAGATAAGAGACAACTTCTCTTGTGAAGAACTTAGCTACAAATGGTATCTTTAACACTGCTCTACGGTGCAAGAAAACGGCAGAATACAGTAATTGTTTATTGCCTCTCACTGAAGGATGTAATCACAGCTGTGTGCTCCTTGATGTTCGGTGTGAGATCAGGGTCAAGACTGGATGAGGTGTTTTTCAAGACCGACGTTGCAAGGTTTACACAGAAAAAGATCTGTGACAAGAGACAGATGACCCGCAACAATGGTGCTACTACAAACAGAGCTTTTCTGGGTATTGTTCTTGAAAACATCAACTGGAGCAATGACAAAAAAGTTGCTCCTTTTCCACAGAAGGAAAACAACTAGGTAAGTCCTTAACAAAAAACACAAAAATTAAGTTGGTGGCACAAAAACACTCCTTAGACACATTAAACATGATATTGCCAGTTAAAGATAGATCTCTCAAAGGTGTTCACAAACATGTTAAGCCCTTTTTGTGGTGCTAACGGCATGTATTTAATGGGTAACTGATGAGGCTTAAGGGATGACCAACACTAAACTATTAGCATAAGGCCTTACTAACACTGAAGTATTTAAATACCAAGGTCAGTAAAATAAACTGAAAACACATCCACTGAACATGGTGAAACACATTTGTGATAGATCAACAAAAAGTTTGAGAGGTCTTTGGTTATGTTTGAAACTGATACCCCTTTAGACAATGGTGTTTTAAAGTTTTTATGGACATCACCGTAGGTAAAACATGGGCTTTCTTAGTAAAATGGTGCATATTCATAGCTTGTGCCTTCATTTCTAGGGTAGTAAACTCTGAGGTCAGTCTACAAGGCATTTAGCAGCTAAACAAACATAGCGAATGCTTCTTTTCTCCCTCAAAAATGTAACTTTTGAACCCACAACATTCTATCAATACGCAAAATCAATCCCATTTTATTTTTTGTGTGCATGTAGTCTTTTGGACAACAAACAAGGAGGTGGAATGGTAATTACAGCTGGTTAACAACACACTATGCAAGTCAACAGGTCACCCAGAGACAGGGATGGCACATTATACTGTTGATTGCAATGTATGTTTAAAAACATGTCAATTTTTACCCTGCACACTCATGTTCACAAGTTCATATATGTCTTCCACTTACTTTTAAAAGCTTCGGTTGCTTCTGGTGCTTGGTTTTTATCTGGATGAAACTTCAAGGCTAGCTTTCGATATGCCTTCTTCAAGTCTTTGTCCCCAGCATCAGTGCTGACCCCAAGTACTTCATAATAAGTTTTGCACTTTTTTATTCTATAAAGCAGAATCGAAGAACAAGCTCACGCTTTAGGGTGAGCTCTCACTGAAGACACAAGAAAACAAGTTACTTACCTGTAACTTTGGTTCTCCAGTATTGGAAGCTTTCATAGATTCCCATGCTTGGAATCATTCCCCGTCGTCGAGATGGGAGCCTCGGTAAATATATATATATATATAACAGTAGTAAATAACCATTACAAAAGAGAAACAGGCCTAGGCCTAATCCCATTTGTAGGTCAGACCATGTCTTTTTGTAAAAGAGACCAAAAGACTCATTAGCCAATCAGAGCCGCCTCACCTCTTAGAACCCTGGTGAAAGAACCTCAGCTCCTCAGATTTTCGTATACGTTGTGACAACATACACAGAGATAGGCTGAGCTTTCCCAGGGAGGAGGGTGGTCGCATGGGAATCTATGAAAGCTTCCAATACTGGAGAACCAAAGTTACAGGTAAGTAACTTGTTTTCTTACTCCAGTATTGGAGCTTTCATAGATTCCCATGCTTGGAATCAGAGTAGCTAGCAGTAAGGATACACATTTTCCATAAGACATTACCTGTCTGAAAAAACATTCTTCAAATACATCTTTTAAAACCAGCCAAAGGCATGGATAAGTTAGTGCATTTATAAACAAGAGAAAATGTGTATAAAGCAGACAAAAGAAGGAAGGAGGGAAGCAAGGGAAAGCTCACCACTCATTGGAAGAGGTTCCTCAGGACTGCCTGTCCAACCGCCGCGTCTTCTTGAAGTGATGACTCCAGGCAGTAATGCTTTGTAAAGGTGTGAGTGCTGCTCCAAGTTGCAGCCCTACAAATGTCCTTGATCTGGACCCCAGCAAACAAGGCCACTGAAGATGCCATAGATCTTGTCGAATGTGCTCGGACAACACCCTCCAGGGGTTTGCCCGCTGCTGTGTGACAGTATCGAATTGCGCTCACAACCCAGCGAGATATCCCCTGTTTGGAAATGGGAAATCCCTTGCGGGGAGCGCTATATGATACAAAAAGCTGTGAAGATTTGCGGAAGGACTTAGTTCGATCCAAGTAAAATTTTAAACATCTTTGTAGATCCAGAGAGTGAAGAGCTCTCTCGGCCGGTGAAGTAGGCTGAGGAAAAAAAGCTTTAAGGATCACTGGTTCGTTGAGATGAAAAGAAGAAGGTACTTTAGGAATAAATTTTGGATTAGTTCTCAAGATGACAGTATTTCCCTTGAACTGAAGGAAGGGTTCCTGAATTGTAAGAGCTTGTAATTCTCCTATCCTCCTGGCTGAAGTGAGGGCCAACAACAGAGCGACCTTCCAGGAGAGAAACTTGAGATCTGACCGATGAATCGGTTCGAACGGATGCCTCATAAGTTGAGAAAGAACCAAATTTAGTTGCCACGAAGGCGGTGGAGGCTTCACTGGCGGAAACACCCTGAAGAGGCCCTTAAGAAACTGTTTGACAATTCTGCTTGACCAAAGAGAAGGCCCAGAGGACGTGCGTCGAAAACGAGAAATTGCTGCTAAGTGCACCTTAATGGAGGAATGAGCCAAACCTGCCCTAGCCAAGGCCAGGAAATACGGAAGGACCTGGTGTGGTTGTGATAAAAAAGGATCCAAATTATTGCTTAGACACCATATGTTAAAACGCTTCCATTTTAAGCGGTAGGTCCTGTTCGTGGAAGGAGCTCTTGCCTGTGAAAGAACATCTTTAACCTCCTCTGGAAGATTTAAGTGAAGAAATTCCCGCTCTTCAGGAGCCATGCTGTGAGCTGTAACGAGCGAGGATCTGGGTGTAGTATCTGACCCTGAGACATTGTAAGAAGGTGAGGAATTGGTCGCAGTGGAAGAGGATGGTCCATGGAGAGAAGGTGAAGTTCGGTGAACCAAAACTGCCGCGGCCAGGCAGGAGCTATTAGGATCATCTTGCATCCTTCCACTTTCATCTTCTTGAGTACTCTGGGAATTAGCGGAATGGGGGGAAAGGCGTAGACAAATGCGCCTGACCAGGCTATCGAAAGCGCATTCCCCAGTGACCCTCGATGGTGCAGCTTGCTGGCGTAGCACTGGCATTTCCTGTTTTCTGGTGTGGCAAACAGGTCTATGGAAGGTCTGCCCCACTGGCGAAAAACCCTCTCCAGCGTTGTCTGATCCAGTTCCCATTCGTGTGTGACAGACTTCAGCCTGCTGAGTCTGTCCGCCTTGTCGTTCAGTACTCCTGGTAAATGTTCTGCTTTCAGAGAAATTCCCTGACAGATCGCCCACTCCCAGATTATTTGGGCTTCTTGTGACAATGGCAGAGACCTGGTGCCGCCCTCCTTGTTGATGTAGTGCATGGCTGTGGTGTTGTCCGTCCGGACAAGTACCGACAGACCCTGCAACCTTGGAAGAAAAGCTTGAAGAGCTAAACGAATCGCTGTCAACTCTAAGAGGTTGATGTGAAGGAGGCGATGTTCTGGAAGCCAGTGACCACTGACCTGCAGATCCTGCAAAACTGCGCCCCAGCCCTCCAGTGACGCATCCGTAGTTACCACTTGAGGTGTTGGAGCGGTTACGAAGGATAGACCTTGGGACAAATGCTCTTGTTTTGTCCACCATCGAATGGCCTGGCGCATGTCCTGAGTGATCCGAATCTTGTCGTTGAAGGATCCGCTCACTTGTTTCCACTGTAAATCCAGAAGCTCCTGCAGGGACGCATTCGCAATCTGCAGTGAGGTATCAATGGAATGCAGGAGGACATCATACCCAGCAGGGACTTGTAGAGGCGAACAGAAAGATACTTTTTTCTTCGCACTAGGTGGCCCATTGAGATTAGATTTCTTTGTCGCTCTAGAGAGGGAAAACCTTGCTGAGAGATGTGTTTAAAATCGCTCCCAGAAACTGAACCTTCCTGGAAGGGCGAAGATAAGATTTGGTGGTGTTTAGAGTCAAGCCCAGATTGGAGAAGAGGCAGGTGCAAGAGGCGACCGCCTCTGCTGCTGCCCCCTGGAAGGGGCCTTTAGCAACCAGTCGTCCAGGTAGGGAAAGACTTGGAAATGATGTTTCCTGAGAAATGCCGCTACCGGTGCAAGCACCTTGGAGAAGACTCTCGGAGCTGAGCGAAGGCCAAATGGAAGCACCTTGAATTGAAAATGGCTCTTGGCGACTGTAAATCGAAGAAACCTTCTGTGTGCCCGATGAATGGGTATATGGAAATACGCATCCTCGAGATCGAGAGTGGCCATAAAATCCCCAGTGTTGAGAAGACGCAGAATGTCCTGGAGAGATACCATCCGAAAGGATTGTTTTGTGAGATAAGTGTTGAGCTCCCTGAGGTCGAGAATCGGCCGCCATTTTTCCAATGTCTTCCTTACCAGGAAAAACCTGGAATAGAAACCCTTGCTCCTCTGAGAGAAAGGAACTGGCTCTACTGCCCCTTTGATCAGCAGTTGATGAACTTCGAGCCGGAGAAGACGCAGATGTTTCATGGAGGAGGCGGGAGGAGCTCTGGATGGTGGTAGGTGAATGAACTCCAGGGTGTGGCCACTCTGAATGATGTTTAGGACCCAACGGTCTGATGTAATCCGTTGCCAGTTTTGAAGGTAAAGAGAAACCCTGCCTCCTACAGATGTCTTCGAGGAGGAGGAGGGCACAGCGCAAAGAGCCAGGTCGCCGCTACTGCCTCTTAGAGGCGCCTCGTCCCTGACGATTCTGTCTTCCCCTATAATTGGATCTGGAGAAAGATGACGTCTGGCCTTGTTGTCTCTGGTTGTAAGAAGGCCGGTAAGATTGGGATGCGGGAGCATACGAGGAATATCGCTGTTGCTGATAGGATCCTCTATATGAGGGAGAACCCCTGCCTCTTGCTCCCCGAAAAGGGACATTCCGATACTGAAGGGTCCCCAATGACCTAGCCGTCTCAGTGTCTTTTTTAATGTCTTGGAGAGCATCATCTATGTGCTTCCCAAACAAAGCTTCCCCGTCAAATGGGAGGTCCAGGATCTTATTCTGAACCTCTGGCCGGAACCAAGTTGCTTTGAGCCAACCTTGTCGACGAAGCACAGCTGCCCCTGCCAAAGAGCGGAAAGATGTCGTAGCTATGTCCATCGCACAGTCTATAATCTCTGCTGATGTTAGCTCTCCTTCATGCAGGATCTTTTTCGCTTCAGACTTAGCTGTATCAGGCAATTGATCAAGGTAAGGCGAAAGGTCGCACCACAATTGGCGGTCGTATCGGCCAAGTATCGCTAATGCATTAGCAGCCCTAATAACCAGACTCGCCATAGAGGAAAATCGTTTCCCTGCATTGTCTAGGCGTCTGCCTTCCTTGTCCGGTGGTGTGGTCAGAGGTACTGAAGGATTCTTAGATTTCCTCTGCGCTGCCTGGGAAATCACTGAATCTGGCTTTGGTTGACCAGTCAACGAGGCTGGGCTGTCCTCAGAAGCTTTATATTTTTTGTCTAGCCGTGGTAGGACTGGGACCACTGTAGCTGGATTCTTCATGGTCCTTATCCCCTCTTCCCATACATGATTTACAATTGGAATGGAACGTATCATCCTCCTACCCGGCTCCTTAAAATCATATAGGAAACACTCCGTTTGAACAGATGGCATAGGAAGTTCAAAACGTAACAAAGCCCTTTCCATTAGCTTGTGAAAACCCCCTATATCAGCCGGAGGGGAATCCACAGGAGCAGGAATTGGAGAAGCGGGATCAGGGATCACGTAATCGTCCCACTCCTCTCCCTGATCCGTTTGTACAAGCTCACCTTCTTCCTCTTCAGAAGAAACATCCTGAAGTTGAGGGACTGCCTCCGTTTGAATTTGTGGATGAGTCATTGGAGGTGGTGAAACTATCACCATGGGTTGAGGAGTATGCACAGTTTGTGGTAGGAGAATAGGTTGCGGAGGAAGCGAAGACAACCTCTGACGATAGTCAAGGAGCATCCCCTGTAAGTCCGATAACAGAGAGGTGGGAACAGAAACCATCTGTTGCTGAACATCCTCCTGTTGTGGATATTGATGATGTATAGAAACTTGTTCCTGGCAGTATTCACCCTCAGAATCAGTTTCTTGACATTTCACTAGAAGCTGAGATGGGCTGTTAGCATAGCCAAATTGACTGTCCTCACCATAAGAGTCCTCTTCCTCCTCCAATAATAATGCAGGTGGTAAGGGATCCACTCTCCTGGGTGAAAGCCTCTCCGGCGCAACCCCTTTTCTTTTTATGGAAATTGAAATTTTCCCCGTCGACGACGTCGCCGACGGTCTCGTCGACGTGGAGGTGAAAACCGCCGTCGACGGTCTCGTCGACGTGGAGGTCAAAACCGTCGTCGATGACGTCATCGTCGACGGGGCATCGTCGACGAGAAAGTTACTGGAACCAGCGTCGACATCCTCGATGACGAGCTGATCGTCGACGAGACGATGGGCGTCGTCGAACCTGTCGTCGACGAGATAAGGCACACCCCTGCTGATGTCGTCATCACTGTTGCAGTCGTCATCGTCGACACTCTCGTCGTCGACGCTACAGTGGTAGACGGAACTGTAGACGCCGTCTTCGTCGACACCGCCGTCGACGGTGCTGTATATGTGCTCGTCGACGAGCCCGTCGACACTGGGAAAAGAGACGGAGTCGACACAGGAACATTTTTAACCTGTGATTTTTGCGTTTTCGTCGACGAGGGTTTATGCTTCGTCGACGAATGGTCCGAAGAATGTGAAGAAGACTTCTTCAAAGGTTTCTCCTTGCCAGGGAGAGTCGCAGATGCAGATAATGGTTCTTCCCTCTCCTTTACACCGCAGTGAGGAGATTTCATGGAACCTTGGCCCTCAGACTCCTTTGGGATCTTCTTTGAGGCCTTAGAGGGGTGACCCAGAGATGATGAAGGGGAACCCCTACCCTTTTGACTGACCTTCTTGAAGAAACTGCGGAAGAAGCGTCCTCACTGTCACTGGACACCGACTCTTTCCTTGACTTTAACTTGTGAAGCCAGGTAAGTAGACGACCCTCACGATCCCGGAGAGTCTTAGTCGAAAAAGTGCGGCAAATCTTGCACTCCGCAGCCTTGTGGTCCGGGTATAGGCAGTATATACAGTCCTTGTGCCTATCCTCCACATAGAGCCTCTTTTTCCACAAGTGGAACAGGCCTTAAATAACCCTTTCTTTCCTTTCTCAGACATTTCACCAAGAAAACCTGAATAAAACAGCTGAAAATAGTCGAAATAGAGCAGAGCTCCAGGAGACTCCCTTCTGCACAACGTGCGGTAGAAAATCTGAGGAGCTGAGGTTCTTTCACCAGGGTTCTAAGGGGTGAGGCGGCTCTGATTGGCTAATGAGTCTTTTTGGTCTCTTTTACAAAAAGACATGGTCTGACTACAAAATGGGATTAGGCCTAGGCCTGTTTCTCTTTTGTAATGGTTATTTACTACTGTTATATATATATATATATTTACCGAGGCTCCCATCTCGACGACGGGGAATGATTCCAAGCATGGGAATCTATGAAAGCTCCAATACTGGAGTAACATTACTGATTACACAACGTAAAAACAAATTCCGGAATTAACCCACCCACAGTGAATGAATACATTATATTATGCTTGCATCATGGAGAAGCGCAGTCGAATCCTAAAGGTGCAGTTTTAAATACATTTATGGCAGACAAGTACACGATAGTCAATTTATTGTCAACCAAAATATTAGTTAAAACAACAATGTTCAATAGACAATTAGTACTACATAAGGTATTTAAGAGTCGCTAAACCCAAACAGCCTCTACAGCCTAAAAATATATAGCTGCAGGCAAATCTCATCTATAATTTGATCCTGCACCTTACAAATTCATTTGATAAAACCTATTTTTTACCTACTTTATTGCTAAAGGGAGAAGAACGGCCAACTCAGACTTAACAAGGTCCAGATTTGATTACTATCGCCGTAGGATGAAATACAATCTCATCAAAACGTCTTCAGTCAAACCAAAATCAAGGAACTAGAACTGTTGCCTCAGCATCACATTTTCCGAGTGGAAAATATTTCCTATTTCAATTACACTGGCTGCCGTTTAAGGAGAGAGTACATTTTAAAGTTCTTTGAATAGTTCAGAAATGCTTGGTTAGATCAGCACCTGCCTTGTTTGCATAAAAAAAATCAACTGGTACCCCTTCCCTTGACTACAATCTAATTCGAAACTTCGCTTAAAGAACCCTACCTTCTGAAAAACCTCACTAGAGGGTAAAGCCTTCTGAGCCTTGGCTCTGAAAATCTGGAAAACCCTACCCCTTAATAATAAGATCACCTCACACTCTCTCTTGAGGAAGAGGATGAAGACATTGCTCTTCAATGATTTGAGTTCCTAATCACTTGTAGTACCAAGGGACCAGACGGTGATAGATTATGTGTAGAGCACGGCAATATAATATAACAGGGTTTTTGAGCCCCTACCTTTGAGGACTGCTTCCTAGTTTCTGACAGGTTTTATTTTCTGGATTATCCTAGCCAATACTTTCATTAGGGGCAGAGGGCGGGGAAGGATTCTTAAGTAGAATCAGACTTTACTGGATAGTTTGAAAATCTGAACGATTATGTTTATTTTTGAATTTTATTTGCTTTCAGCAATGGTATAAATATGTCATTCAAAACTGTTGCAATTTTTTTAAAATAATTTTTTAATAATTCACAGTTCACCGAGAACACAGTCCTGAATCAGAGAGAGTAGGGCTGGTCATGCCAATGCCTACACCAATGACAAATATTCAGTAACATAATAAGTAACAATATATACTCTGAAGTTAATAAATGCAGCTGTTCACAAGAGTTTTTGCGCACTGAAGCGAAATGCCTTTTTAATCATTTGTGTTAAACGATGAACAAGGATGGATGATACCAGGTCCTATAGAAGCACATACCTAGTGACTCCGTCCAGCTGCTCTTTCATGTAGCTCTTCCCAGTTTCCCCAGCGGCAGATGCATTGTCAGACTTTTCACTGCTCTGCTTGGTTTGTTCACAGCCACTGGGCGGCTTTCGACAGTGAGGGCCATTCCCGGTAGCACTTCCCTTTTTAGGTCTCGCGCCTAGCGTTGCACTGCGTAGCAGTGCTCGCGCAGCGCGAGACATTTAGTAGCTGAAAAACGGGGATTCAGCACTGACCTAGGAATCGCACACGCTCGTGCGTGTGCGATTCCTTTTGTGCTACCCCATTGGCCTTTTCGTGCGTGTTTTTTACCAACAGAGCACGCAATAGGCCAAAGGCGGGCGCATTGCTCCGCCCATGGCCTATTGGTGTCTATTACGCGCACCAAAGGCCATGTGGTTTCAATTATCGTGCCCAGACACAGGCGCGATAATTGAAACCACATGTTTCGCTGTGGCGCGCGCGCGCACCACTCGCGGGCATGGGTTTTTTTTTTTTTACACTGCCGCTTGTTTGTCTAGAGTGGTGTACCAGGCCCAGGATAGTTATTAACATGGCTTCAGTGACCGCACACTCCTCACTCTGGTGTGTAGTAGTTGGTGTTGTGATAGAAACGTTTCTAGCAAGCAAGGAGAGTTTTGTTGGGAACATAATGAGGTTGTGAACTGACTGATAAGGAAGTTTTGATATTGCGGACAATATTTAATTTACTGCATGTTCTTTTCATCCGGAGTTGGGCAGTTGACAAGGTGAGATTATCCATGGTGTCTAAAATGCACT
Organism: Calotriton arnoldi; assembly: GCA_963921515.1. Taxonomy (NCBI): domain Eukaryota; kingdom Metazoa; phylum Chordata; class Amphibia; order Caudata; family Salamandridae; genus Calotriton; species Calotriton arnoldi. The sequence continues at coordinate 204,410 of CAWUFW010004644.1, forward strand.
TTCCACATGATTTGGACAGTTCCTTGATTCTGAGAAGGGGCACGCTTGCCAATAAGGTCTGAAGTGTTGTGCGAGGTCAGTAAAGCATATGGTGTGTATATATACTTTTGCCTAGGGCATGTCTAAAAGTGAAGATGCGAGTGCCTGGGATGATCTACGAATTTCTGGAATATTCTGAAAAGGTAGAATGATGTGTGTTTTTCATATGCCGAAAAGTATCAAATTTAGCATAAAGTAGGTTTCTTTTTAACAAAAAAGGTATATGCATATGACCTGCCCCAGAACATCAAACATCGGAAAACCCTCGTCTACCATGGATACTTTACATTTATTTAATTGTACGACATGCAGACCACTTTCAGCATGTCATTATTCGTTGCATTATACATTTTTCTGTTAATCTCTTCATATATACCAGCCAACAAAATTTAAATGAAAAAGAAGGAAAGGAAAACAATGATAAATAATTATACATATAAAACACACAGAAACGGACTGTGTCCATATTGCAAAATATTACTCCTGTTCGCTTTTTTACGAAAATAGAACACACGTCTTCAGGTGTCCTTAGAATGTCCTGTGAATTTCTATCTTTTACGTGGCACCGAAGCTCTCCTAAGTATAGCCAACATGTTTCAATTTCTGTGTGGAACGTTGTTTCATGAAATCTTCATTGAGATGGTAAAATTTGGTGGGTGTGCCTCAGAAGGAACCAAGTGATTTTGCTTGGGGGTCATTTAAAAGATATAGTGACCGTGTCTATTTAAATAAGGTTTGTGCACATACCAGTCATTTTCCAATTATTCTGAGTGCTCTGCATGGAGAAAAAATAATAGATTAAAATTAAACAAGGGTACCAGATTTGATGCTGACCCTAGCCTGCCACCTAACACCCTTTTGACGTGTACTGTTTGTGTCTCTCCTTCCTTATTGGGTGTAGGCTGAGGAACATCGATCACTAGAGAAGCTAAACAAGCTAGGAAACTCACATAAAGAGGAATGAGTATAGTTAGCCCATGCAGTTTAGTACAGATACTTTATTCTGTACTATCAGCATGGTTTGAAATTGGCTATTTTGGGTTAGGACATCATTCCCTGGCTCACTGGAATTCGTTTTAGGTGTTGTTGTAAAACTGAGAGTATTGGAAGTGGTCCTCTAAATGCGCTTCAGAAGGATTTAAAGGAAAGGACCTGATGTCAGCGATCATTGGTGGCACACAGCTGCCAAGGTTTCATATTCGTTATATGTGACGTTTTAATAATTTCAGTGTAATTATGAGTGACATTCAATGACTATGAGTGACACTTTCTCACTCACAAAATCAAGCAGTGAAGACGAGGGAAACATAAATATCAGAAATGACACCCAGTTGAGCAACGAGAAACTCTAAGGAGATCTTAAAACTGCTGCAAAGCACCAGAAATGGAAGGGCACTGTGCGACCCGACTGTACCAAACAGGATGTGAGAGGCTCCAGTGCGGATGATCTCAGCTGCATGCTAATAAATTATTATAATTACTCAGAGTTACTACAGTCAGCGAACTCGCCGACTTAGCGCGCAGCCCAGCCCGCCGCAGCACCGGGCAAGCCTCAGGAGAGTGACATAGATGCCAAATTTTTTGATTCCTTATGTGTGCATTTTTATAGTTTTCGTGTGTGAATGCTGCTGAATGAGTGACACTTCCTCGCGAGTTAATCAGAGTAATGTCTAGTAAATGAATGCCTGTGAGTGTTCTATAATTGTATCCACACATATAACACATTAAACAATATACCTCTAAAAAAAGCCACACCTGTGATTTAAACATGACTAATGTCAGTCGAAGGGAAGCGGCCTTCAGAGTGCTTCAATCTGTCATGTGTTATTATTCAGACTTTCCTCTACAGTTTCTCACTTTCAGCCAATTACATTCTTTCCCTCTCTCTCCACATCTTTGTGAAATTGTCCATCTGCACAGGTTGCATGTCTATCACTGTCTTTCTGCAAGTATCTCCCTGTGTTGCCCCCTCCCCCCCTTCACCATGCTCTCGCTAACACACACATGATCTACCCTTTCCTCAATGGTAAGCACATTTTCTTTTCCTTTGGAGCTCTCAATATTTCAACAGCTGTGTACCGCCTTCCCACACTTCCATATAAAATCGTAGTTACAGTTACCACACATGTGATAATATTTAATCGCTTTGTGCACTCTTCAGAGAGACACACGATTAGACAAGCAGGTAGTCTGAATACCATTATGACTGGTCGGCAAGCTCAGAAACTTGTAATGCTCGGAGGGCACACTCATGCCCTATCATGATTAACACCATCCGCCAACCCAAACTCAGTAAAACATTAAGGAACCACAAGGTTTACAGAGCACACTGTATGTTGCTTTAAAAAAAGTACAGAAACACAACATTTGGCAAAAAGAAATAGTCTTCAGGATTGGAAAATTAAGTTAATTAAACAGGTGAAATGTAAACATGGCCTGCACCGCTGACGTACAGTGATTCTTTAGAAATTGTACAGCACTTCTTGGGAACTTTAACTTCTTACCAGTCACTGTGTCGGGCCGGCTGGGTTTACTGTGGAGTGGACTGGCCTCTGTGCACAACTGTCTGCGCTCTAAGTCCTACTTCGCTACTCAGATTCTGTTGATGGTAAGTCTACGGCAGGCCCAGCCATCTGGGACCTAAATTATGCCTGGGGGACTCCATCGGCCACCAAGGTGGACGTGCTCTTTACGACTTCATGATGCAGGGGGAAACAACGCCCTTCCAGCACCACTTAAGTTGTCTGTTTCTTTGTAAGAAGAAAAACAAGCATTTGCAATGCATTAGGTCTCGCATTATTAAAGTTTGAGCTATTGGCATTGCTAAATAATGCAACACCAATAGCTCAAACTTTAATAATGCGAGACCTATTGCATTGCAAATGCTTGTTAGGTCGAGCCTCGAGTAGCGCGCAAGCGCTGCTCTGCGAGACTTTATGTAAGGGGCTTTTGAAAGCTGACCACACTCTCGTGCACAATGGCCTTTTCCCTGCGGTTACCCGCAGGGCCGCCATCTGTTTGCAATTATCGTGCCCAGACGCGGGCACGATAATTGAAAACACATGGCCATTGTGCACGAGCGTGTGGTCAGCTCAGCAGGCTGCCGCGCTCGCTCGCCCCCTCCTCTCTCACGCTGCCGACGTCTCTTCTGTCCAGCGCTTCACTTGTGCTGACGCTGCCTCCCTCCTCCTTCTTTTCTCTGCTGCAAGCAGGCAGCCAACTTCCCTCCCCCTGTGTTGCCTGAAAGAGGCAGATAATAAATTAAATTACTTTAGAGGAGTCTCTTATTTTCGTTATGTGCGATGCCTGGTGGTTCATTCTTTTGTGACACTTTGTTTTGTGTGGTATGTGATAACAGCCAAATGTGTATTATGCTATGTGTTAGTCGTTTTCCAATGTTGTCAATATGTGCTGTACATGAAAGAGCTGTAACGTTAGTTTTCATGTGCTGCATACGATGTAACTTATGTGCAATACATTGGTATTTGATGCTGAGAAGTAACCAACCCAGTGCCTTAAACTATTCCAAACAAATAACTATGTGAAAACAAGTCTTTCGGAAGTGAGATGTGTGTCGAGGGCTCGTTCATTGAGCAGAATTCGACCTTTGACAAATACGCGTATGCTTGACCGGATGTTCCATCATCATATTTACCCGTAATTATGCAGTGATCAACCTAGAAGTAACAGGCGTGTGACACAACCCATAAAAACTCTCTCTTCTGAAGACAGCCATGATAGTTTTCAGCGAAACAAACACAATTTGCCAACTTTGTCTTCAGATGGAGTTTTTAATCCACAAAGTGTCTACTTTGCTAGCCAGCGAAACATTGAAAGTCGTGTATTGACTTGGAATTCGTATTTATTGTTGTGCATTAAAGCCAGGCTTTGTGTCCCTGTATGCTTCATTTTATGCGATCTGAAATGTCATTCCTGCATCCTCGGAGCTCTTCGTCGTTTTCCGCACAGGAGCCCATTCCCCGTTAGTTTAGGCATGCGGGTCCCTGCAGATTTGAAGATTCCTGTGGCAGGTAGGTCATCGTGTTCATTTCTCGGTGGAAGTTTAGGAATCATCATTATCTGCCACATTTCTTAAATCATAAAAACGCATGAAAGTGCAAAGCTTTACATTTCCTTTCTCAAAAAAATAAAACACACCAGCTTACTTCTGCAGTCCCTCAACTGCTGATCCTGAAAACTAGATGACACAGTATGTTGTAATTACATCCCTTCCACACGCAGACAAGACAGACTCATCCGAGTAGTCATGTTAGCTGTCCAGCTGCTTGTTACAAGACACTATATATAGTTTAGAACCGTGCCAGGCAGCACAAACTCTTGCTTACATGTTAATGTTATTCTGTCTCATTTGAAAGCATCTTCTTGTTTGTGTGGTCTATGTTTTGGGGTGCATACGGGAAAGGCCGCCTGTGCTACATCCTATCTTTTGGTAAGTTAGGATGCAAATAAACCCAAATGCAACAGGGATGTGGGTTCAGCAAGGTTTCTGGCAGTGATAAACATAGCGTTTACAGTTGGCAGGATTGCACACCGGTTATGATGTTGGTGCAGCTGGCATTGTGTACATTTGGCTTTTATAACGTAATACTCCTTGGCATGCTTTTAGAGGTAATGGGTGCAGAGGGCCTGTCTCTTGTGGTAAAGGATGGCACAGCATACTGCTTACATAGAAGGTGTGACAGCTGGCTGTCTCTTGTGAAAGAATGTTAAGCCACACTGGTTGTGGGCTAATGAGTGCACAGCAGCGATCTCATGTTGTAAAATGGGCAGATCACCCTGGTAGTGGGTACACAGTGGTGTAATGTTTGCACAACACACAGTTTATGCATAGGGTACCCTGCCCTCTACCATAGGCGGTAATGGGAACCGTATCTTTTTAGGTCGAGCCTGGGCAGTGCATGCCCTGTTCTGCGAGGCATGCTGTATTCAGGTAGGGACTTGAAGCTCCGCCCACTCTCAGCCCATATTTTTCATTGGCTTGTGTCATTGTCCACTGCAAACTGTGGCTGTTCATTGGTCAATAGGCTTAGTAGTCCCTCCTTAGGGAGCAGCGCCCTCTGGTGATAGGCCTTGAATAGTCTCATTTTGTAACCTCCCATGGCGACAACCCCCTGACACGCTCTCTCCTAATGCCGTTTAAAAAAATGTATAGCACAGGCGCCGAACGCATTTGCAATGCAATAGGTCTTGTATTTGCGAGATTTTAAGCAATTGGCATTGTAAATGACAATGCCTTTCATTTATCTGTTTTAAAAACAACACATAAAAGGCATTGTCATTTACAATGCCAATAACTTAAAACTCTGGTAAATGCGAGACCTATTGCATTGCAAATGCTTGTTGGTAATTGCATCCATCAACACTGCAAGAATCACAAGAACAAATACTAAGACATTAAGTCATTCCTGACACAAAACAACAAATCACAGAAAATTATTTAAAGTGAAACAGTGAGTTCTTGTTTCCCTGTTCAACACAGGCATCAAGCATGAGGATATACACTCAGAAATGCATGTTTATAAAATTATTGATGTTTTCGAAGTTTCTTTTTCAAAGAACAAACCTAATTCTCAGTCAGTACAATAGTCAATAACTACATTTAACACTTACATTTACAGAACATCCCAGAAACCAGAAGCATGCACACATTGCATACTTTCCTCCCTGGCATTGTACATCTCCTGTGCAAGCATCCCCATCATCCTTTCTCGGCTCCTCAACAACATTCTTGCAAGGGAGGAAAATGACCACAAAAATAATGAGAATGCTTTCTTTGCAAGAAAACCAATCCCTTTCATCTAATGTCTCCAGCAACATTCCCAGATTAATGAATTCTCTATGTTTTTCATTTCCCCATTACATGTTGCCTCTGTTGAACAATCGTCAGGCTCCTAGTTCTTGGGTTTCAGATGGACATGGTTTGCGGTTCTCTAGCTCTTTTTTCCAGCAGACCACAGATATAATTGATTTCTAGGTCTTATCCAGTAGCGGACCGTCCCCTGCCAAAGGGCGGGCCAGAGGAGGGAGTAAGGGGGAATGTTTGGGGACAAAAAACGTAAAACGCCGCCGCATTGCGCTCTTCCTTCTTCTGGGCACAGGCTCTCAGACTGCACTGCGGCCAATCCTGACGCTGCATGAAAGCAGCATCAGGATTGGCCTGAGCGCTGGGAACTTGCACTGCCAGGCAGACTGGGAGCCTGTGCCTGCTCTCTCCAGCCCCAACAACGCAGCTGGGGCTGGAGAGAGCTTCACTGCGTATGAAGGTTGGGCCGGCCTGAGATGGCCGGCCAAACCCTCATGCGCAGTGAAGGGAGTGCACTACCACTAACCAACCAGCAGTATCATCCCCTGGACCCACCCCCAAGACTCGTCAGGGTCCTGGGGGCGGGTCCAGGGGATTAAAATAAAACAAGTTTAAAATCCGTTTTATTATCGTTTTATTTGAGGGTGGTGGCGGGGGGGCGCTCCTCCTCCCTAATGGAGGAGCCGCCGCTGATCTTGTCCTAAAAGTGTTATCGGGTTCCTCAGAAAGGGAGAAAAAAAGGCAATGGGAAGGGATGGGAGGAAGAGGTGAGAAGGGGTAAAGAAGAACAGAAGCAATGGGAGCTCAGATAAAGGAGCAAAGGTAAGACATTAGCAGTGTGTTATCACCACTGTCATTACATTACAACAGCTTCTGTATAAAGCAAGATAGATGTACATAACCGGCTTCTTACACATAAGACCTTACATCTATGCCGAGAGAACTATGTAATTCATAAATTGACTGGATTTATATGGAGGTACACGCACACTACACAGAGGGAAGTCCTTTCTTCAGGAGACACCAGCTTAAAAACAAAACATAAAAAACTAAAAGCAGAACACCCTACTTCAGTCGTTCTCCAGGAGTGCTCCTAAGATCTGGCACTCGAGACCCGCTTTCAGCAAACCACATCATTCTACCATTCAATAAAAAAAAATTAAGCTTTGGTTCAGAATCCATTCAATCAAACATACTTTATTTCACATTATTTCAATGCATAAAAAGTGCAAATACAAAGCAAGATAAAAACCTTTCATCAGTAAGAAACTCTAAAACATACATCATATAAAATAGACTCGTAGTATCATAATTTCATCATTACCAGATAAAACAATCCATTAAAAACAGCTATAAGGATAGGTGCCTTCGGCTGGCCACTGCCCACAAATAGGAAGGAAGGGAATAACACACACAGGGATCTGAAAGCTGTTGTATAAAGTTCTGTGCAGGCTTACATTGATTGAAATTATATTTCCTTTGGGGGCCACAGAAGGTGCAGAAAAAAAGAATGTGTAACATTGTTTGGGGAGCTCTCCCATCACATGGACCAGGGGGTAAATCATTCACCGAATAAGTGTTAGCTGGGTACCCGAACATTAAAGGAATGTAGTTCATCCTAAATCTAATCAAGATGAATCTATGCTTAGGGTTCCATACAAATGAGAGGTATGAGTGTTCTAATTCTTTTTGCCGGGGGGAGGAGGCTATATGCAATTATTGTTGTTTTATGTTTTTTACTCTCCCACCTGTCATTTGCAGCTTTTTCCAAGAAAATATTTTTTAGTTTCGCCTTTGGAAACAAGGTGCACTGCAGCGGTGAATCACATAAGTATTGGAGACCTATCTCAGACAGGGTGTTGTTAACGCAATTTAACTAAGGGATCCTATCAGTATGATCCAATTTTAAGCAATCCCTTAGGATCGCCTGGTTTAGTTGTAGACACTGACTCGACCAGATAGAGCGCCATAATAACAGGGAGGCTAGTCTGATTACATCCTCAAGGTTAAGGGTAAGTCCAGTTCTACATGTGATGAATAAATTGCACATGAGCGAGGGAGCGAGAGCAGGATCATACAAAAGGCATCCTCCACAAGTTGGAGCGGAGCCGGGTCTGCCGTTCCCCAAATTGCTGCCCCATATGTGGCACTTGCCAACATTTTTTGTGAATATATGTGTATTATTTCTGGTAGAGGCTTGGAACCCAGTTTTGTAGAGAGAGTAGCAAGAGCCCTGATCACATTTTTCAGGAGGACCTTTCTCCTTAGCACCATCTTTTTCCAGGATAGTTTATTATCAAATATTACTCCCAGATAGGCAAAAGAATCAACCACCTCCAATTCTTGCTCCTCTAAATGAAAGTTAAAATATTTCACAGGGCGTACACATGCGATTAAAACAAAGGATTTCAAAACATTTACACTCAAGTCGAAGCTAGCCATGTAACTTGAATACTCTTGCATGAGTTTCTGCAGCGCCATCAGGGTTCTGGCCAAGAGCACTGCATCATCCACATAAAGGAGTATTGGTAAAGGGGATGACTCCACATAGGGGATATCCTTTGTAGTACGGCCCAGGGTTGCCTCTAGCACATTAGTGTATAAAGAAAACAGGAGTGGGGCAAGTACGCAGCCCTGCCTCACCCCTCTCTCAATATTCAACGCCCTTGCTCATTCTCCATTCCTGCCGTAGCGAACGGAGGCTATCGCTCCCGTATACAGCTGTCTAATGAATGCAATAATAGGGGGATCCACTCCCATTTCTTCCATTATTAACCTCAGTTTGCTAAGAGATATGCAATCAAAGGCGGATGTTAAATCCATAAAGGCCATGTATAACTGGCCATCCTTTGCTAGGGTATATTTGGAAATAATCATGGTCAGGTTTAGGCACTGATCAACAGTGCCCTTTCCTTTTCTAAAACCATACTGGGCTGCTGCTAATATATTTTACTCTTTAGCCCAATCCTCTATCCAATTTAAAAGCACTCTCCCCATTAGTTTTGCAGTGCTATCGATTAAAGAGATCGGTCTATAGTTTTTCGGTTCTGTTCTATCTCTTTTTTTATAGATCGGAACAATAACCAACTGCTTCCAAGAGCTAGGGGGACCCATCTTAAATGCACCATTAAAAACAGTGGTCAATACCGGGGCCCAAAGTGCTTTAGTTTTCAGAAATCTATCAGCCAGGACTCAATCAGGTCCCGACACGGACATAGAGGTGGTCTGTGCCAGTGTTAGATCAATTTCTTCAACACTAAATGTTAAATCAGATGCTTGATAAGCATCTGTACTTAGTCCAACATTTGCATTTACAGCTGGGTTTGTGAAGATGTTATGGAAGTGGGATACCCAGCTTTCTTCTTCGATATGTGTGTCTAAGGTTGGATCCCCTTCTTCCTATAAATGGGGGGCCTTCAGCACTCTCCAAAACTCACAGGAGTCCTTTTTAAGGAGTGCCAATCTCAAATTTTCCCATGCATTGGAATTTAGCTCTCTTAGTCTTGCCCCTCTTGCTTTCGTCTAAGTTGCTCGCAGGGCACGTATACAGCCCTCATCCCTTGGGGTAGATCGTAAGGCATTGTGTAGTCTGGAGGCAGCTATCGAGCAGTTATGATCAAACCACGAGGCTTGGGTCCTAAGTTCCTTCTTAGGGTAGCGTGTTAGTTGAATTTTGATCCCTCTCATAATTTCTTCGAAGGCTAATATAATCTGTTCAGGGGGACTCCTATATCAAGGCAGGTCATAAACTCCGGATATTTCTCAACGAGTAAGGTGTGGAGGAAATCACGTACCATCACCTTATCCCATTTTAGAATATACCCATTGTTTCTTGCCAGAATCAGCTTTGGTACTAGATCTACTTTACTGTGGGACTTGAACTCCCACCAAATGTTACAGGACAGGTAAGCATGATCACTAAAAACAGTGAACTCCACACTTTTGTTGATAAGCACTTAAGGGTTCCGATGCAATAATAAAATCAATTGTGGAGCCTAAATGGGGGGGGGAACCGAAAGTCTTATCCAACGTTCCTGTAGAGTCATTTACGCTATTTTCATCCCCCATGTCCCATACAACTAAGATGCTATTCAGTGTCTCCCAATAAGTGGAGTGGTTAAAATGAACAATTTGGTCTCCGCAGCCATTCGTAACCCCACAAGTTACACTATCCATTAAATGACACACCCTAGTATTAAAGTCAAAGGGGGCGTGGCCCTGCTCCGAGGCTTATGGGCGATGCAGTCCTCTCCTTTCCTGGACCGGGGAGAGCAGAGTCCCAAACAAAGCGACTACCATTCATTTTTATGCTCCTAGTCTATAATCATCTCGGACTAGATGTGTTAACAGTAGTAATAGCGATTTATTGTTAATCCCTATTTGGTAATCCCTATTACTAACGCACAAAGGGATTATCTAGCCCCTATTCTAAAATAGCGATTCGTTGTGGGTCGCAAATACACCTACCTCATGAATATTAAAGAGGTAGGTCGCAATTTGTGACCCTCTAGGATTCGCTGCCATCACAGGGATGGTGGCCTGCTGGGATCAGCAGACTACCATGTCTGATTTTTTTTTTTCTTAAGGCAGCCCGTTTTCCTTAAAGGAAAACGGGACGCATTTAAAAATAAAAAATGAAAAGTTTTATTTTTATTTTTTGAGAGTAGGCAGTGGTCTGTGGGACCACTGCCTATCTTAAAAATATATATTTTCAAACATTCCTAAAAGGGAAGGGGTCCCTTTGGCACCTTCTCATTTCTAAATGGGTTACCACCAACTTTGAGATGGTGATAAAATGTGAATATTTTGCAACCACATTTTGGTCACAAAACATTCATACATCCCATTCTGATTCAGTATTTGGAAGGGACGCCCTAAACATGCCCCTTCCAAATACCGAATCGAATGCATTTGCAATTCCAAAATTGCAATTCGGTAACATGTTACCGAATCACAATTTGGGATTAATACATACCAAAATGCATTTTTGCAGTAGGAATCAGCCCAATTCTGCGAATCGGGCCGTTTGCGACAGCAAAAATACTTCGTACATCGAGCCCATACTTCCATTTTTCTCTTCTTCACTCTACAACTTCGTTTTTTGTTAATTAATCATTACAGTCTTGATGTTTAGTGCTACATCTCGCTTCCAACATTAAAATTTGTTCTTATGCACAACTTTTTTCTTATACACAACAATGTGTTTTTTGTTTCATGCATATCGATCCCAGTGTTGTAATCATTACTTTTATGCCTCTAATGTTATACGTGTAGTTGATTTGCTACAATACTTCTCTATAAAGCACTCTTGATGTCTGGTTTGGCCTTGTTTGCATTTTACAAAACTGTAAAAATAAAATAAAAAATAATACCTAATGAGGTATAATTCTGCAGAACATTAATATCATATATTCTCCATATTTGGGATCTGTATTTAATAAACCTCGTGCTAAAGTCTGCAGCTCATTTCTTTTTTTTTTTAATATATATTCTTTATTTTTAAGCAAGCTGCAGAACATGTGTGAAACACATTGAACCGCATGTTGTGGCAAACTACAGAACAATCATTTTGTATAGTCTATAAAGACTTTTATCATTTATAATTGTTTCCGGTGCATCTTATCTACGATATGATTATGTGAAAGTGATCCCACCAATGGCTCCATATTTTCCAGTGTTTCAGAGAGCAGCCACAGAGTTTGCATATAGGATCTTCGATATGCGAGTATCTGTCCATGCCTCTCAGCCATTCTTCTCTTGGAGGGGCTGCATCAGATGGTCATGTCTCTTCTAGCAAGTAAACACCGCCTACTCACCAGGATCCTTTCTCCCTTGTCTCAACCCATTTCCGCCAGCATTCCCAGGAGAATCTGAATACGTAATAGGTCCACAGGTAATTTCAGGACTCAAGTCAGAATGTGTGTGATGTTGTGCCACTGTACCTGAACCATGGGCCAATCCCAAACCATATGAAAGAAGCTGTCAACTTCTTCATGGCATGTATTGCACTCAGGGGATAACTTGTGTATAGTTCTGAGCAACTAATAAAGTTAGATTAGTCATAGTATACCGCAGAAGGCCTGCCCCCAGTTGACAATGCATGCATCTCTCCAATCTGTCTCCCGCTTGCCCAGATCTCTCCCTCACTTGGCCCACAAATCCTGAAAACAATCTGGGGCATTGTATATTAGAGTTAGATATGTTTTTGAAATGGCTCCCCTGCAAAGGAGACCCATCAGTCTATCTTGCTCCTTAGCCCTTAATGAAGACTGGTTAAGACTAAGAGTCTGAGTGAAGATACCAAGCGGCATAAACAGTTAGTGAGAGCATGCCAACAGCAGCCTATAGAAAATACTAATGTTTACGTTAAGGTGGCAGAGTTGTATCAACCAAAAAAGGTTTTGGGAGCCAAAGCATTAACAGGGTGTCAAATGAAAAAACAAAAAGGTAATGGATGGAATGCTTGAATTAATCTCAGCTACCGGCAATCGCTCGGGTCACATCCCAATCCATCATTTTTTTGACCACCCTGGCACCTCAGTTTGGATCCAGCCATATGCAAATCAGTCTTGGCCCTGCTCCTCATGGGAACAGTCCAGCCCGAACTGCCAGGTCAGGTCTTCCATAAACTGGAACACAAGCAACCTAGGACCAGCTAAAGAGCCCTAACTAGTGTGAAAACGGTCCTCGGTTGCTTGTGTTCCGGTTCAGGGAGGACCTGGTCTGGTAGTTCGGGCTGGACTGTTCCCATGAGAAGCAGGGTCAAGTCTGATTTGCATATGGATGAGTCTAGACTGACGTGGCATGGTGGGCAAAAGAACGAATCATGATTGGGATGCTGACCAGTGCAATTTCCAGTGGATGATTAATTGAAGCAGTCCATCCATCACCCTGTTTGAGTGTTTTTTTGTTTTTGCAAAGCACTAACAGGGGTATATCATGGCTCAGAAACCTAGGCCATTGAGACTGCAGTGAGTTAGCAAAGACTGAAAATTATTTTCTAAGACTGCCACTGACAATTTTTACCTTGCCAATTCATCTTGATTTTAGCCTCCAGTGTGTTGCATGTGAAGTCTTTTAGTTCCACAGTTAGTCTGCGTCAGACATTGGTGTCTAGTGAACTGGAACCATACTAGAGAGCTACAAGAGAAGTTATATCTGCTCTGCACCGTTTCATTTGAGGTCATGAATATTTGTGGCTTAACCCCGAGTTGTCATTAGTATCAATTCCCTACAGCTACGAGAGATTTCCCGCTTTGGATTAGGCCACAGTGCCATTACAGAGTCCTCAAAATGCTTTCTGACACAACAGTTTGTCTAAATTAAACTACTTCCGGACATTGAGTTATATGTAGATTGGACTGCACTATTCCATTAAAGGTTATGTACACAAAGTTTCACTTTGCAATCCTCCCTACAGTGTCTTTAAAGAACTAATAGATTTGACCTAAAAATGGGATACCCCCTACTCTAGATCCAACCGCTGTGTAGTTTGATGCGACTTGGGAGACGGAAGCCAATTTCTACTTTCTCTGTCCTGCACCTGCGACACACTTAAAAAGTAAGGTTAGTGCCAGTTTTGTATATTATAAATTGTTAATAGTCTGCACAATGATGTCTTATTGGGTAAGCAAATATGCTTTAAACCTCCAATATTTGCATAGAAAAAGCAGAAAACATATGGCCTTGGCACCATATTTGCTAATGCAATATATTATGTTATGCAAAAGCAATCCATCAAAAAGCACTCTCATACTTTTGTAAATTGCTGCAGAGACCTTCATTGCTAACCATTTAGGTACGGTTTAAGTCTTGCTGCCAATGAGCTCAATTGTCATACACTGCCTTCTGAATTGTCATTTCAATTGAATGCTTAAACATATGTTTAAACACATGCACTTCATTTGCGGTCACTGGTCCTTTTTCGATCAAGCCTACCAGACAGCACAAGATGTCTGATTGCAAAAGGCTTAGGGCCTGATTATGAGTTTGGCGGTGTGGGAGCGGGGCAGCACGCCATCGTCCCGCTCCCACACCGCCAAACTCCACCGCTCACCACCTGCCGGATTACAAGTTGTAATCAGGGTGGGCGGTCCTGCAGCGGCTGGCCCACGGTGCTGCCTTTCAAAGACTCATAGGAGAGCCTTAGAAAGGCAGCGGTGTGGGACCACCACAGCACGTTCCAGCGCGGCATGGACTATAAAGTCCATGCCGTGCAGGAACTAGGGGTGCAGAAAGGCAGGTGGGGACACCATGTGCCCCCCTGCATGCATCCCCGTGCACCAAGGAACCAGGGGGCCCTGTAGGGCCCTCTTAGTTTCCTCACCGCCATGAAAAGTAGTAAGGAAAATCACATTATGCTTGGCGGTGAAGCAGCTGCACTGCCAGCATATTGGGGCCTCAAATCGCTGCAAGACCGAAAGGAATCATGGATCCCTGGAGGTAGCAGCGGACCTATGGCGGTCTGACTGCCAAAGTCATAATACGGTGGTCGGACCGCCGGGGCAGCAGTTGCCGCACCACCACCGTGGGTTTGGTGGTCCATCGGACTGCAAAACTCAATCAAGCCCTTATTATGAACCTACCAAGAACTTAGCAGGGCTTACAGCCCGTCCACTGCTTAGCACTGGTTAGCTTTATTGCCACTCATCTGCTTGCTTCTTATTCAATGGCTTCCTTGTCTTAGCTGATTCCTCTTGTTTTTGTCCCTCCCCTGGAGCATACCCTCTTTACAGTCTCCCTGGTTGGCTGGTTTCTATCCTTCCACTGCTCACTTTTAGGGAACTACTTTTTTCTTTTTGCTTAAGCCATTCATGACGGTGCATGTGTGAGTTTTCTAGCTCTCAACCTCATGTGGTTACCCCCAAGCGCTGCTTTCACACTTGTGTGCTTCTCCCCATGCATTACTCTCCTCCACCTGCTGCTCCCCCACCAGTCCACTCCTCGTAGCTCCCCACCCCCCACCTGCTCTTTCGTTGCTCCTCAAACCCACTGTATCTTTTAAAAAAAATATATTTTTGGCATGACGTGGCAGGGGGAGGACATGGCAGCACAATGCCTTAGAAAACTCTTATGTACTACTCCTTCCCCATTTTTTTTACTTACCAATCTTTTTGGGACCAGTAAATAAAAAACATTTTGCTCTTGTCATCATTTTGTAGGCACGCAGGTGTAATGATGCAGGCGAGTGTTTACGCATGCGCACACATACAAAATGACACAGCTGTGTCAGTGTGCCTTTTTCTTTTGGCCATACTGTCAATATCTTGAAAAGGCATTAACAAAGCCACTAGGTCTCAAAGGTAGGAGGACCTACGGACTTTACCAATGCTTGTTAGGTTTGATGCATGGCAAACATAGTGTAGTCCATACATACTCTAGCTGCTTTGGAACAGCCTCCTTCATTCATTGGCTTCTTCGAATCAGGATCCTTCAACCACTGGCTTGAGACACTGCCAGTCACGTTAGAGTAGCCTACAAGATTATTTTAATCTCGTTAGTCTCACTTTCTTTCTATTGGCTCTTTAGATGTAACCTTCTGCCTCCACTGGAACACGAGGGACTATTTTATATCTGAAAGTTACAATCTGACATTACACATTTAATTCTTCATCTAATCAATGCACTATATGCACAAAGTAATCTTAGTTTTGAATTGTTTTCTACTGCAGCAGGCACTTTATTGCTTTTGTTAGTGCCCGAGTGAGTGCCAAAACTACTGGCTTTGTCAATGCTTGTTAAAATCTTGATGGCACTCTTAATATGAAATGCTTACATCCATTTGTTATCTACTTCATCTGATCTTCTGGGCTTTGGCTCAAAATAAATGGACTACAATTAACATTATAGAGTAAAACAAAATACCCATGGCTATTACCTTAAAGGCTTATCCCTGGTCTTTTCCAAGAGGCCTTATCCAAGACTGAAACATTGCTCTCTTTGGGCCTCATGTACAAAGTATTTTAACAGTTGCAAACCTGCAGATTCTGTAAATCTGATGGTTTGCAACTAAAACAACACTTTTTGTAATGTACTAAACCCAACTAACAATTTGGAAAAGGTTTTCCAGATCGTTTAATGGGTTAAGCAAACAATAAGGAATCAGTATTTAGAGAAAGGCTTGTTTAGGGTGTCCCTTTCAAATGCCACTTCCTTATGGTACATATTAATGTTTTGTATCCAAAATCTGGATGAAAAACATTAACATTTTACCACCAACTCAAACGAGGTGGTAAGTCATTCGCAAATGGGAATTTGAATATAGACAAAAACGTTCTGCCTACTCCTTAAAATGGTTTTTGTAACTTTCCTTTTTTATTTTACACATTCTGTTTTCCTTTAAGGAAAACGAGCTGCATTTAAAATAAAAATAAATAAATATTAAAAAGCGATCACAGACATGGTGGCCTGCTGACCCAAGCAGGCCACCATCCCCGTAATTGTGGCCAATTGTAGTGGGTTGCAATTTGTAACCTACTCCATTAATATTGATGAGGTAGGTTTGTGACCCAATAAGATTCTGCATTTTGTGAACTGACCTATTAGTAAATAGGTCAGATCGCAAAATATCAAGGTATTCCAAATCCATTGCAGTACATTCCAAATAAGAAATTGCAAAACGTTAATAGTCACAATTTACGATTTCATATTAAGAATCTTTGTACAGGAGGCCATTTGTGAGGTATTGGACAAGTCAACGCTTTCTTCTGTCATTTCATTTCAGAAAAGGAATCTGAAAGTCTAAGAAGTAGGACCTGTCCATTCTAAGCAACCTTTTTAGTACTAAACACTATAGACAGGAAGTAGCTCAGATTTGTTATGGGAGATTGTCATTATAAGTGCGAGTGGCGACATTTTAGTCTGAATTTGGCAACCTTGAAATACATCAAGATATAATCATAGAATTTGTTCTTAAATAGCTGTACCTGAAGAACTAGCTATCACAGTGCCTTCAGAGATTCAAGCAATATGCAGTCTATAAAAATATTGCAGCAACCTTTTCACGTTAGAGTTTTTCACTGTCAGCGGCGGTCTCGTCAGTGCAATTCTGGCAGGTCCTTTTACCAGAAGTAAAGGGACAGAAGACCAAAACTGTTAAGGGGATTATTTAAAAACACACACAAATGGAATAAGTGGGAACACCATACAAGTGCTTTAATAACAGGCAATGCACAACCCCAGATAGATTTGTTGTTGCCATATGTTAGACTTCTCAGCCTTATGGTGGTCTTCCCCTAAACGTTTTGCCTACTTACCTCCAATTTTTGCTGGATTTAGTTTTTGTTGGCCTTAGGACTCTAGTACTGGATACCAGTTGTAAAGTGCACAAAGTGCTTATGCTCACTCCCCTAAGCATGGTTTGATTGGCATTTACCTAACTGGCATATTTAATGTACTTATAAGTCCTTTGTAGAGTGGTATACCACATACCCAGGGCCTGTAAATTAAAAGCTACCAGTGGGCCTGCAGCACTTATTGTGCCACCCACTTAAGTAGCCCCCTAAAACATGTCCCAGCCTGCCATTGCAGCCTGAATGCAGTGTTACACTGCCATGTCGACTTGGCATTTAGCCCTCTTGCCAAGCCTTAAACTCCCCTTTTATTACATATCAGTCACCCCTCAGGTAGGCCCTAGAAAGCCCATAGGGCAGGGTGCTGTAATTAAAAGGTTGGACATGTACTTTTAAGTCTTACATGTCCTAGTAGTGAAAAACTCCGAAATTTGTTTTTCAATACTGGGAGGCCTACCCCTTCCATAGGATAACATTGGGGATTCCTGATTACATTTAATAAGCTGTAATTCCTAATTGGGACCAGGTCGATATGTCATATTTGGTACCTATGAAATTGTAATGATAAACCCTCTTTAATGGTAAAGTCTGATTTTTCATTACAATTTTGAAAATGCCACTTTTAGAAAGTAAGGCCTTTGAGCCTGCAGCCTGTCTTGGGTCACATGACTGGGTGTAGCAGACAGACTTTGTGAATTCCTCCGAGACAGAGATACAATAGAGAGATTTGGTGTGCCTCAATGGTCCATCTGTTGGAAGGATGGGGGTGGAGCTGAGCACAGCCCCCACTTATGTCTGAATAGCCTTGGCTCTGACTTCACACGAAGGGCTTACCGACCCTTTATTGTCACTGATATTTCATGCACTACATAGAACCTTTCCAGAAGCTTCTCCTACCTTCCAGAAGAAGGGCACCAGGGTATAAAAATGGGACCTTCAGACCCACTCGTAAGTTCAATACTGGACCTGAGGAAGGACTGTCAGAGGACTGTCAGCTGCTGAAACCTGCTGTACACTGTGCCAGACTGCTGTTGTACCTGTAAGGACTGCTTTGCTGCCTGGAGCCTACCTTAAACCTTCAGAGGCCAGCCCTGCATCTTCACCTGCATCCAGGACTACAAGAAGTGACTCCAAGGGCTTGTTTTCTGGCTTCCTGTTCAGAGATAGAGGGACATATAGGGCTCCACCATCTTGGATCCACACCTGTTCCCAGTCTTAACCTCCAACAGGTGCCCACCAGTTCTGAACCCTTGGTTGTGGTGCTAAAGGTGCCCAGATGGCCAAGTTCCAAAGCTTACGATAGACAAAATAACTAAAAAGTGCTCTGAGAACTAGGAGGAGATTGGGATCAACCAGCAAGCCAATCCGCCAGTGGTGCACTGTCGGTCGGATTGACTTTGTGGCTTCTCCCACTGCGTTCTTCTCTGCAGCAGCAAATCTGTTTCAGCGGTCCTTCGCCAAAGGGGTATCCAACCTCGTGGAACTGCCTTCGACTACAGCCCTCTGCTTCGTCCCACCGGGGTTTTTCAACTTCTATTTCACAACAGTAGAAAGCTTCACTGCAGCTTCGACCCAAGGCCATCCAACGACGACACTTCCTCCTCAGACACCTCCTCCTGCCTTGCCCCGTTGAACTTTACCTTCTCAGACATTTTTCTTCAAGAATTTTACTAAGTCCATAGGTAAGCGCACTTCTTGTATACGAACGGTGCTCCATCGTGGTACGCCTTAACTTTCAACTATTGTCCGGTCTCGCGCGAATAGATGTCCACGGTTGTTGCTTCGATCTTTTAGGCACTAGATTACACTTAAAACGTTAAGAATTCATAACTCCGGTTCTAGTGATTGTATTTTTGTCGTTTTGGTGTCAAATAATTTATTACATTTCACTCTATTTTCCTAAATTGGTGTGGGATTTTTCTTGTGTTGTGTTTTTACTTTATTATTGTTTGTGTGCTGCATAAGTACTTTACACATTGCCTCCAAGTTAAGCCTGACTGCTTTTTGTGCCAAGCTACTCAGGGTTAAGCACAGGTTAAGTTAGTGACTTTTGTGATTCACCCTGCAAAGGATTGTGGCTGTTGCTTGACCAGGGCTCACACCCCAGTCAACCAACAACCACATTTTTCACGAAATCCAAGAGCCTTGGTTGTGGAGTCTGCATACTGCAATATCTTTTTACGTCAGGTACATGAGTGGATGGAGACAGTTAGGAAGCACTTCCTAAGGCTGAGATGTGGTTTATTTACGTGCTTTATTTTGCATGAAGACATTCTACAGGTTTATGGCAATGCTAGGTACTTTTCTTGAATGCTTTGTTGAGATATGTGGGTTTTAGGATTCAGTAAAAGATAGTGGAGTTATTTCGTGTTTCAAAAAACTTCCAGGTAATAAATGCCATGATGGCAGGTCTTCCCAGCAATGGTGCCCTTACCCGTGGTAAGCCTCTGTGAAGTTGTTGGGGGTTCATTCCGTTCCTCTGTGTTCGAAAAGTGACATCTATAAACTAGACCAACCTCCACTCAGCCCCTTCCCAGAGAATGCAGTTCATAGGGCCAGTTCTAAATAACTCTTGTTGTAGATTGTCCCCATGCCAGAGAGGAGTCTAGCTGAGGAAAAAAATTTGTTAACCATTTTGAAATTAAACATGCAAATAACTGCAAATTCTGGGATTGAATGGATTTGTGCAAGCTTCGATTTGAGTGCTGGTAAGCAGATACATGCACACCGAAATTATGATTCAATAATGTATTCAGAAAAATCAGATAATCATGGCTGTCGCAATTTACAATTTCAATTGCAATATGAAATACGTGACTGTGGTGAAAAAGTGACATGTGGTGGTTGGTGATAAAGACAGTACACTATATACAGAAACAATTTGAGCGTGCAATAAAAGAAGGGAAGAAATATTTTTCTCGTATGTCCTTATTATTTAACACATATGCTTCAAGATCCTAATGACAAATAAGACTGTGATCATGAGCGTTGTGTAGACATATGCAGTACGCCGACATTTCGACCCTGTTAATTGCGCACAATTGAGATGCGTCAAGGTGGGTCTTCTTCAAGGCAGGAGGGGGGGGGATTGACAGTCAAAAGGTAGATTTCTATGGTAACTCCGCAAATTATCAATGGTGGGTTATCCAAAAAAAGCAACTGACGGATGGACGTTTCTTTGCCAGATCACGAAAATCACTGGACTGGCTAAAAATTAAGACTCCAACCGACGGGTGGAAGTCATTTACTGACTAATTCTGAGGCTCCAACCGGCTGGTTTAGATGCAGGTGGTTTATTCTTAAACCCACCATTGATAATTTGCGGAGTTACCATAGAAATCTACCTTTTGGCTGTCAATCCCCCCTCCTGCCTTGAAGAAGACCCACCTTGACGCATCTCAATTGTGCGCAATTAACAGGGTCGAAACGTCAGCGTACTGCATATGCCTACACAACGCTCATGATCACAGTCTTATTTGTCATTAGGATCTTGAAGCATATGTGTTAAATAATAAGGACATACGAGAAAAATATTTCTTCCTTCTTTTATTGCACGCTCAAATTGTTTCTGTATATAGTGTACTGTCTTTATCACCAACCACCACATGTCACTTTTTTCACCACAGTCACGTATTCCATATTGCAATTGAAATTGTAAATTGCGACAGCCATGATTATCTGATTTTTTCTGAATACATTATTGAATCATAATTTCGGTGTGTGTATATATTCTTCTTTTTCAAATCGTTGATACGTGTTATAAGTAAGCTGTTGCTACTTACTTTAAGTAATTGTAAACCCCGACAGAACCAATTTTTACTTCAATACGCATACCCAGGTTCTGAGGGACACTGGGTTCCCCCATTACGTTTACCATGGTAAGCAGATACAGGCTGAAAATCGTTTGGCAGCTTGAAAAATGCATACTTGCTTATCAGATCCCTAGGTTCTACAGGGAAATAACTACAGACTCTGCAATGATCCTACACTACACTGCCAGCTTGAAACAACGCAGGAACTTTCTGCTCAAATCTCCTACCTTCAAGTTTATGTTAGCTTTAATTCGGCTGCCGATTAGCAAATACAAAGCAGGCGATGCAAAGGACAGTTGCTTAATGTGGAAAATGGATCAGAATCTATTTTGTAGAAGTGAACGAAAGTGAACAAGGCAGATTCTAAAAAACATCTCCATTACTTGCATAGTACCCCATTCCATAAGGTAGGCTTACAAGACCTACCTGATAGAAGGAGGCTTGCAAAAGCCACGTGGTAGGGCAACTATCTAAGCTACAGAGCAGGACTGAAATATGTGCAACTTAAAATGGACACAATAAGCATTTCAATATCTTTTTGAGAGTATAAAGTTGAGACTTCAAAAGGAAGAGGTCTAAAGTGCAAATAATAAATTGGAGAAGTTAAGAAAGCAACTTAGTTGTGAAACGTGTTGTCCTATCATTCTTAATAATGAAGAAAGAAATACGATTTGTTTGCCCCTCAAACGGGTATTGAATTTTCACATCGCAAAAGGGTTCAAGACTTGCAGACCAAGGTAGAACACATAGTAGGCAAATATTGACAGCACATCGAGTATTATTAACTCTAAAAAGATAACATTGTATGCACACGATAAGTTTTACCAACTAGTTAAACTGGACCTAGACTCTAGGCATTCAATTGTAGTTATTAACTTATATAATAATATTCCCTCTGATAATGTGAGAGCTGTGATTTATAACATGTTAAAAACATTAAAAAATGTAGGTAGTAGTAAAGATTCAATGCTGATTTTGGCCGGTGATTTTAACTGTACCTTATGTGCGAATGCCGGGGATAAACTATGCGAAGCGTTAAACGATGAAGGGGCATGTGTATCCCATTTCCGACATTCAGCTTTGGGGGAACAATTTAATGAGCTTATTTTCACCCTTGACTTGGGATTCGCTAATGAAATGTGCCCAACCCCCGCCCCCATGCCCCGCACATTCAATGGTAGGGGTCTTTGCTCCACTATTGATTATGTTCTAGTCTCTAACAGCCACGCACACATTCTCCATTCTTTCTATGTGTCTGAAAATGCCCTTAGCGATCATTTCCCTCTTTGCCTAGCATTCTCTTTACCGTCCAATATAATTTCAAGATCGGAAAAGATCAATCACTTGCCAGGTAATCTAGCTATAAAGAGCACCAATGGGTATTCTTTGCGTTGGACCATGGTAGATCAAGATGCTCTGGTTAAGTCAGTGCTGGGCAAAACTAAACTAGCGGTAGAGACGTGCCTGAGTGATATAGCCACCCCAGAAGTTATTCTAGCTTCATTTCAGGCCATCTCGAACGCCGTTAGAGAGTTTTTAACCAAACGCAGTAACACCAAGGGCCCCAATAAAGGATGGTTTGACTCCAGGTGCACCCAAGCCTATTCCCATTTAAAAAAGGTACTACATAAAACCCCAAGAAATAACACTGAAGTAAAGATGTCCAGAGATGCATACAAAATAGCAATCAGGGATAGGAAAGCCACTATTAAGAAGGAGTTGTGGGATGCATTACTTACCGCGACAGTACTTAATGACAGCGCGGCCTTTTGGAAAGTCATCAGGGCCCCTTTCCTGACTAGAGAGGATAGCCCATCACTTGAAATAGCAATAACTGAGGAGCAATGGATCAATCATTTCATCAAGGTTTATCAGGGCACGGGAAACCATATTCTGACGGATTGTTCCACCCAGGATGCTTGCAATTTGAATCTCCTCTCCCAAGCAAAAGCACTAATGTTTACTTTGGATGAAGTAGAGCGGGCTCTGTCTGTTAGCAAGGGTGGCAAGTCACCTGGTCCCGATGGGATACCAATAGACTTGTTTAAATCTAACACTACTCTATGGGGACCTCTCTTGACGCAAGTTCTAAATGCTAGCTGTGTAGCTGACTTCCCACCCACTTGGGTAGAATCAACTATTGTCCCCATTTTTAAAAAGGGGGGATAGACAGGACCCGAGATGCTATAGGCCCATCTCTTTACTAGATGCCATAACAAAAGTAGCAGGCAGAATAATTCTGGAACGCCTTCAGGCGTGGGCGGAGGAGAACTCTGTCCTGTCGGACCTGCAATATGGCTTTCGAGCCGGCGTAGGCACTGTCGAGCAAGGTTTGAACCTGTCTCTTTTAGTTGGTAAATACACCAGGGCTAAGGTGGGGAATCTATTTTTAGCTTTTGTTGACCTCACAGCCGCATTTGATTGCGTGATTCACAACAAACTTTGGTCAATTTTAGAAATGATGGGGGTTGATCCGCAGATTATTTATTTTCTTAAACGTTTTTATAGTGCTGCTAATGCACGAGTGCGCTGTGGTATGCAAGGTGAACGTTCGGCTCCCTTCCCAATCAAAAGCGAGTCAGGCAAGGTTGTGTCCTTGCTCCGTTTCTTTTTAACTTGTATATAAATGGTCTGGGAGAGGCCCTTTTAAAAGATAATCATGACTTCCCCCAATTGGCGGGACGACCCATCCCAGCCCTTTTATACGCAGATGATGCGGTACTGATGTCCCGTACCAACATAGGGCTGCAGAGGGTATTGGATAGCTTTTCCAAATTTATGAACGAGCTAGGCCTAAGAATTAATTCCTCTAAGACCTTCATTATGCGCTGTGGTTCTAGCATCAAAAAACCTAAAAATATGTTTGTGTCAGGACAAAAGATCGGAGTCACTAAGAAATTTTCATACTTGGGCATTCTTTTTGCACACAATGACTCCTGGTCAGAGGCGGTGTCGGCAAAAAACTGGCACTACTGCGCACTACATCTGCCCTTAGAGCTTTTGCGATTAAACTAGGCAAAAGACCACCGGAGGCGCTCATCAAAATATATAGAGCTAAATGTGTCTCAGCGGCAATCTATGGAACTGGGGTCTGGGGACCAGTTGATTTGCTTCCCATTCAAAGAGTAGAAAACTCCTTTTTAAAATACATCTTATCTGTCCCGAACGGCACTTCCGCGAGTATTTGTCACGCGGAGCTGGGTCTCTCCTTTGTTTCAGATCTAATAAATCTTGAGCCTGTGCTGTTATGGCACAGACTCTGGACAAAGGAAGAGACAAAACTAAACAGAGATATCGTTATGGACGTTTTGAAACTGGATAGGGCCCTGAAGATCCCATGGATAAGCTATGTCCGAAGGTTTTTTCAAGATCTTGACCATCCAGAGTATTTCACCAACCACAGTACCATCAGGGAAATAACTAGGAAGGAATTAAAAGCAAAGGGCTTGTCTCTACTAGACTCCACCAGGTTATCAACTGAAATTGTAAAACCTACAGTCCTGCATAACCAGTTGATTTTAATTACTTTTAATATTCAACCCTACCTCACCTTGGCCCTGATTTTGACAGGTTCCTTTTAATTCGCTTCCGCCTGGGAATATTTTATAGATTAGTTACTCTGCCCAAAGTAAATGACTGGTCCCAAGTTTTACAGTTGTGCCCTTGTGATAAAATCTCCAAGCAGACCTCGATTCATGTCATTCTCTTTTGTAAATTTTATTCCAGTGCCAGGAGAACGAGTATAGTCCCTGTGTTAAAACGGTTTGGGCTTCGCCAATGTCGACCTGCTCTTCTGGCACAACAACTAGACAATGTACATACTGTTTTTAGGATGGTAACTTTCTTGAAAAATGTTCTGTGCCTAAGAAAACAATTGTCTCTATTTTAAATGTTTCTTTTTAAATCTCAGGAAAGCCTGTGAAGTTTAATAATGTTTTTACCTTTTTGTTTTAACGTATTTTGTATGAATTTTAACGTGTATGAAATGCTGCTATTGTGCTTTTATGGTTGTTTGCTTACAATCGAATAAAGCTTTCTTGACAGCACATAAGGCAACTTCACATATTTGAGATTTCATGTCTAGAGAGAAAAAACTGTGAAGGTCTTTAATTCATCTTGTGTTCTGTCATTCACTCCAACGTTTTAAAAGAGGCCTACAATTGCAAGGCCCTTGTTACAACCTCTTCAGGCACCCCATGTTTGAGGTAACAGTTCATCTACTAACTACATGCTGGGTCCGATCAAAGACACTTTTTTTAGGTGTTTTTTCTGCCCGACAAAACTCGGGCTATATTGGTTTTAGTGCCTCTTGTGCAGGGGCTTACATTTTGCAGATTGTAACTGAGGGCGTAATTTTTGGACACCGTCTAGTTTTGCCATCAATTTTATTAATTTGATTTGTCCTCAGGAGGGGACCAACACATGCCTCTAGCAACTTTGCTTTTACTTTCGCGGCAACAGCATTCTCATTTGTAGATTTACCTTTGTTACCACTTTGAGCACACGTTTTACACTTCCTCCATTACTGACACCTGGTACCAGGGTACTTTACCAGTGATTCTGTTCTTCCAGAACACGCGCTCAACACGTTATTTTGCTATATTTTATACTGATTTCTTTGATAATGTGTGCGCGCGACAGCATGCCATTTCTGTCTATATTGTATATTTTGTGCCAATGACAAGTTGACTTATTTGCTTATTTGAATTTTATTTTGAACACCCGTGTGGATAATTAAGGAATTTTCTTTTCGCAATTCATTTCTTGTTTTGCAAAACTCACAATACCATGGATTGTCTATATGTATTGTAACAAGCTAGTCAACAGTCCAATATGGCGGCATATTATCTGTACTACTAAGATGGAGCTGTATGGCAAGTCCTATTTTCATGCTCATGTGCACTTTGTAACAACACTTGTGTATATATGGTGTTTGGTTTTACAACCACCTTGTGCGCGAGCAAGGCAGAAGGGCGTAGCAGGGGCCGGAGGACTTATATTAAATACTTTAAATTTCATTTTGAGTGTGCGTGACTCTCTCTGACTGAGATCAGTTGGATTTACTGGATTTTATATATCTATCTCTTGGGAGGGAGGCCAGAACCCCATTGGTGACTTCAATGACCACAGCTTAGCCGCCATGTTCTCCATCAGTGACAATGGTCATGAGAAGATAAACTTCTTTCTCCTTCTTGTTTTTTGGTGTTCCCTCCTTTGGAAGCAACACAGAACAGAATTCACATCAAGCCAGTGTAGATCAACCAGAAAAACAATGCATTTTGCATTGGCAATCAACCACTAGTGCAGACTACCGAAGCCATCGATCCTGGTAGTCTCTCAGGCCCCTTCCACCCCAAACGTCTCCCCAAAAGTCTTCCATATCCATCTACTGGCTGCTGGGACAGCGCTATTCAGGTTCTCCGTTTTAACTCTGGTGCCTCTGAAGTATGGCCTTATCCCACTCCATTAGGTTCTCAGGAAGAGACCACCTCACCCCCCAATTACCCAATCTTCTCTTGGCCTGGTCTCATCTCCACAGCTCGGTTACAACAGCTTGCCTCTCTCTGTTTTCACGGTGGACGTCTTCCACTCTGCCTCTCAGAAGTGGACTGCAGGAGGCACTTGTATCCCCTGTGGCATAGGAGCTTTGCTAAGCTGCCCTCCTTCCATCCTCGGCCATGTGGGGCTCTAAAGCTGACACTCCTAAGAAACAAATCTTCTCAGAAGCCCTGTTAGCTCTGTCCCGCATATCACACTTTAAAGAAGAAAGTACCCCAATTTTATATCTGTACGCATAAATATTTATAGAGTTGAGTGAGAACACATGAGCAAGAGATTCTTGCTGACAAGGTGAAGTACAAATAATCTACAATTTATCATTAAATCTAAATTCCTCACTATACCGCTCAAAGGTGGACTTGAATGCCAATCTGCATAAAAGGCAGTCAATGACCAGGGTCCAAAAATACATTTACTCTTCATTCCTGAACCGGTCTCCCTTGGGGCATTTTCCAATATTACTACATTAACCAAAAGAAAGAGGGTATAATCAGAAAACAATAAGTCTGCTAAAAGTTAGAAGTCCCTGTCCAGACTAACTTTCCTTTTTTGCCAACAGACTCAGTTTCACTGTACACCAACCTCCTTCCCTCACCCCCTTTAAACAAATTTGAGGCATACTGTTTATGATGTAGGCTCACTTTTAAACTGTATTCAACCTTTAATCCCTTAGATGATCCTTGTGAGCAAAGTAACACTTTATAAATAGTAATACTAGATGTGTTAATAGGCACACGGGTGCCTGGTGTTCTTGTTTCCAAGTGATGCTTACATTTTCACAAATGCACGAATTAGAAGAGGTAGGATAAAACTTATTTGTGACCAGTGAAAAGTTATCAGCCTTCTTTTCCTAGGATACCAGTTATAGGTTTTCTTTATTACAAACTGCGACAAGGCCGTTTATTAGGTCTCGCGCCTAGCGTTGCAGTGCGCAGCACAGCTCGCACAGCGCGAGACCTCTAGAAGGGCTTCTGAAAGCGACCCACACGCTCGTACGTGTGGTTTTGTTTTCAGAAGCCCTCAATGGCTGTAGCGTGCGTTTTTAGAAAAACGGCACGCTATTGGGCAAAGGCGGGCGCATGTCCCGCCTTTGCCGCGCCCATTCCCGACGGTGGCCAGAACGCGCAGCAGCGCGCGTTCGTCTCGATTTTGCTGCCGCGCTCTCTAGCCCCCGCTCCTATGTGGTGCGCGCGCACTACGTTTACTTTCAGAAACCACACATTTTCTAAGCTGTGATTTTACAATGAAGCGAACGTGCGTTCGCCTCGTTGTCGCGGCCGAGCTCCCTCCCCCCGCTCCTCTGTGGTGCGCGCGCACCACTGTTCACTACCAAAACATTTCGGAGTTGTACTTTGATAATAAAGGCAACGTGCGTTCGGCTCGCTGCCGCTTCTGTGCTTCTTCCCCCCGCTCCTCTGGTGCGCGTGCAATAGTGTTTGTGATGACATGTTGTGCGGGAAACACACACATTTCGTAAGCTGTAATATCGAGTTATTGCTAAACAGAGTACCGTAAAACAAAATGAAAGTAACTGAGCTTGCTTATTGTGAGAGTAGTTCAATCATTTACTTTGTTTTCCTTGCTTTCCTTATCTCCTCTGTACTCCAGATGTCTCCCATTAACATCCTCCTACCCCGGCCTCATGCTATTAGTTGTTATCTTCAAAGTGCAACAAGCTTTGGGCTTGTTTTTCGCACATAGATGACTTTAGAAAAGGAAACGACCAGCTGGATAGCTGCAGTATGCAAACACGTCTATTGCTGCCACTCGCTGTTCGAATTACTAATTTGATGTGGAACATACAAACATTGCTTACATACAGTAAACGAAAGTTTACCAATGCACTGCAGGGTCTACATTTTAATGTGCAGAGTACTGTGACAAGTTTTAGTAATAGGAATACAGTTTTTCGTTTTGTTAGGTCTAGTGTGTTTGTCTTTGTATGTGCATCTTTGTATGTGCCTCTGTCTTTGTGTGTGCCTCTTTGTCTCTGTCTGGGTGCCTCTGGCTATATATGTGTATTCTAACTGTGCATGTTTATTTTTGTTGTTTTGTATGTGTGTGTCACAGTGTATCACTGTCTTCTGTGTTGCTGTTTCTATATGTACTCTCTCTCTGTATGTGCTTTCTAACATTGTATGTGCTTTTAGTCTCTGTATATGTTTTCTCTTACTGTGTATATTTTTGTATATTTTCTTTTACATTCCTGAAAGTTATTAACGTTAGGCAAAACACTATGTGTTTGTAAAATACCCCTCACACACCAAATGCTCACTTGATGTCATGCTTCATCATTGGGGTCTTCCCATTCTTGCTACAGGACGGGGCGTGCTGCAACTTACGGAGACGTAGGAGCACTTTTATGTGTAAAGCTATGTGTTTCGCAGTCTTTGTGTGTACCTCTAAATATATACATCGTTGTGTCTACATTATTGCCTCTATATACAAATTACATTCAGTATATGTACAACTATAGGGCATCAATGTGTTTGTATATGTATCTTTTCCTTTAACTATATGTTATTGCCTCTGTATATACATTCTTTTCTGTATATGGATATCACTGTTTCCGTGTAGGCATGACTGTCTATGTCTGACCATCACTGGCTCTAGGTGTGCATTTCTGTTTCTGTATATATGTGATTGAGTATGTGTAGGCAAGACTGTCTCTGTATGTGCATCTTTGTATTTCTCTATACGTCTGTGGCTGTGCATTAAGTGCGTGCATCCCTGTTCACTAGAAAAAAATGTGGACTTCCAAATACACACACTTCCTAAGCTGCACTTTCACAATAAAGCCAACGTGCCTTTGCGTCGCTACCGCTTCCGTGCTCCCTCTCAACGCTCCTCTGTGGTGCGCGCACACTACTGTTTACTACGGGGGAATGTTGTGCATAAAATACACACATTTCCTAAGCTGGGATTGTACAATAAGCACATATAAAGTATACAGCTATAGCTTTGCTTACAAGGAACAAACAACATTACAAGTTACACTGAATTTGCAAACATATGAGACAAGTTTACTTTTCATGAACATGTATTTCCTTCTGCATTATTTTTTGGCATGCAGTTCCATCCACTCTTTGCTTCATGCTATTCATTGACTCTATACTTACAGTTTTTAGCCCATGCTATCCCTTTGCCATTGCAATTCTTTACCTTAAGTACTCACATTATTAAGTGTGCTAGTACATATAACATAAAGCATCGTGTGCATACACTTGTACATATTTACATGCTGCACCATTTAAATACCTTTTATTTAGACGTAGGAGCACTTTTTATATGTAAAGCTATGTGTTTTGCAGTCTTTGTGTGTACCTCTCCATAGATACATCATTGTGTCTGCATTATTGTCTCTATATACCCATTAAATTCACTATATATACATCTATAGGGCATCAATATCTTTCTATATCTATCTTTTCCTTTAACTATATCTTACTGCCTCTGTATATGCATTCTTTTTTGTCTAGATATTACTATTTGCGTATAGGTTGACTCTCTGTCTTGGCATCACTGTCTCTAAATGTGCATCACTATTTCTGTATATATGTAATTGTCTATGTGTAGGCAAAACTGTCTCTGTGTGTGCATCATTGTATCTCTATATGTGTCTGTGCATGTGCATTACTATATATGTAGCCATTACTGTGTTTGTATATACATCTCTGTCTATATATGTGCATCTATCTCTATTAATGTATTTCATTATCTATTTCTGGAGGAGCTAATATCTGTATGTGCATTAATATCTTAATAAGTGCATCTTAATCTACATCTATCCATTATTGTCTTTGTGTGTGCATTATTGATTCTGTATCTGTCTCTATCTTAGTGTGTGCATTATTGCCTTCTATATGCATTTTGTCTTTAAAGATACATTACTATCTCTGTATGTGCATAAATGTTTCTATGTGTGTAGCCCTTTCTCTGTGTGCATCTCTATATATGTCATTGTCTATGTGTGAGCAAGACTATCTCTGTATGTGCATTACTGTGTTAAAAGTGCACCTTAATTTCAGTGTATGTATTATTATTTCAAACTATGCATCACTTCGTCTGTATGTGCATTTCTGTCTCTGTGTATACATCAATATCTTACTATGTGCATCACTGTATCTATATCTGTGCCTCTGTCTCTACATGTGCATCACTGGATTTCGGAATACATCTCTATCTCTGTATATGCCTCTATAACTGTGTATGTGCATTTCTATTTATGTTTCTGTGCATCTCTGTTTTTGTCTGTGTATTAATGTTTGTGTATAGGCATCACTGTTGCTGTGTGTGCATCACTTTTCCTCTCTGGCATTATTGTATCTACCTATGGTACTGTCTGTATATGTGTATTATTGCTTTTGTGTATATATTCTTGTTTTTGTACATTCACCATGGTATCTGTAGGTGCCTAACTGTTTCTCTGTATATATCGTTGCATGTATATCTGCACCACTCTCTTTGACTGTGTATCTATGTCTCTATGTATATATAATTATATTTGTATAGCCATCATTGCCTTTTTGTGTATGTTAGTGTCTGTGTGTGCATCTGCCCTTCTGTATGTACATTGTAATGTGTGTATGGTTATGACTGTCTCTGTATATCTAAATATGCATCTGTCTATATGTTATTGCCTCTCTGTACCATGCCTTTTTCTCTCTGTGGGCATACCTGTCTCTGTGTAAGCATTATTGTTTATTGCCGGACACTACTGTCTTTTTCTGTGTATCATTGTATTTGTACCTGCATCTTTATTTCTATGTACGTATTATTGTTTCTGTCACTACATCATTACATTACTGTATACATCTCTCTGTCTATCTGTGCATCCCTGCTTCTGTGTAGGTATTACTGTCTCTCTCTGTGCGTCCCTGTTTCTGTCTGTGCATCTTTATCACAGTAAATGCATTTGTTTTCTTTGTGCACCTGCCTTTGTAAGTGCATGTGTTTTTCTGTGTACATGTGTTTTAAACTATCTCTCTTGGTATATATGCATATTTCTTTCTTTGTGTGTGCATGTGTATATGTATCTCTGTCTCTATATGTGCATTTCTGCTTTTGTATCTGTGTTTCTGTTTTTATAAATGAACACATTACTTAGCCTAAAAATCAATTCACAATATACATTAAATGTAACCCACAAAATAGCAAAGAATCGGTAAACAACATACCAAAAAAGAAAGTGAAACTGACTGAGCTTGCTCATTGTGACAGTCGTTTGATCATTTACTTTGTTTTCCTCACTTTCCTTATCTCCTCAGTACTCCAGATGTCTCCCATTAACATCCTCCTGCCCTCCTGCTATTAGTTATCTTAGAAGTTTAGCAAGCTCTGTGCTTGTTTTTCGCACATGGATGACTTTACAAAAATAAACGGAGAGCTGGATAGCTATAGTATGCAAACAAGTACACTGCTGCCACTTGCTGTACAAATTTAATAAGAAATATACAAACATTGCTTACATACAGTAAATGAAAGTCTACAAATGCACAGTATCACTGTCTGTGTATGTATCACAATCTATGTGTGTTCACTGTCTGTGTGTGCATCTGCCCTTCTGTATGTACATTGTTATGTGTATATAGTTATCACTGTCTCTGTACGTCTAAATGTGACTCTATCTATATATTATTGCCTCTCTGTAGGCATGGCTTTCTCTGTGTGGCCATACAGATTTCTGTATAGACATTATTGTCTCTGTCTGGACACTGCTGTCTTTGTGTGTGCATCATTGTATTTGTAACTGCATCTTTATTTCTATGTACGTATTATTGTTTCTGTACGTGCATCATTGTATTAGTGTATACATCTCTCTCTATCTGTGCATCACTGTTTCTTTATACATATCCCTGTCTCTCTGTGGACTCTCTATATGTGCATCTGCTCTTCTGTATGCACATTGTTATATATGTATGATTATCACTGCCTCTGTATATCTAAATTTAACTCTGCCTATATGTTATTGCCTCTCTGTAGGCATGGCTTTCTCTGTGTGGGTGTACCTATGTCTGTATAGGCATTATTGTGTTTGTCTAGATACTACTGTCTTACTCTGTACATCATTGCTCTGGTGTGTGCATCTTTGTTTCTGTGTATGTATTATTGCCTCTGTCTATCGAGCATTGTTTATGTGTCTATGTTTTTGTTTCTAAATATGTATGACTGTATTAGTGTGCATATTTTTTTATCTATATGTGCATCACTATCTGTGTATGTATCACAATTTCTATCTGTGTGTCGTTATCTCTCTCTGTGCATTACGTTCTTTATATATGTATCATTGCTTTTGTGTCTGCATTATTGTCTTTGTGTGTGCATTATTGATTCTGTATCTGTCTCTATCTTAGTGTGTGCATTATTGCCTTCTAGATGCATTTTGTCTTTAGAGATACATTACTACCTCTGTATATGCATAAATGTTTCTATATGTGTAGCCCTTTCTCTGTTTGTGCATCTCTATATATGTCATTGTCTATGTGTGAGCAAGACTATCTCTATATGTGCATTACTGTGTTAAAAGTGCACCTTAATTTCAGTGTATGCATTATTATTTCAAACTATGCATCACTTCGTCTGTATGTGCATTTCTGTCTCTGTGTATACATCAGTATCTTACTATGTGCATCACTGTATCTATATCTGTGTCTCTGTCTCTACCTGTGCATCACTGGATTTCAGAACACATCTCTATCTCTGTATATGCCGCTAAAACTGTGTATGTGCATTTCTATTTATATTTCTGTGCATCTCTGTTTTTGTCTGTATATTAATGTTTGTCTATAGACATCACTATTGCTGTCTGTGCATCACTTTTCCTCTGTGGTATTATTGTATCTACCTATGGTACTGTCTGTATATGTGTATTACTGCTTTTGTGTATATATTCCTGTTTTTGTACTTTCACCATGGTATCTGTAGGTGCCTAACTGTTTCTCTGTATATATCGTTGCATGTATATCTGCACCACTGTCTTTGCCTGTGCATCTATGTCTCTATGTATATATAATTATATTTGTATAGCCATAATTGCCTTTGTGTGTGTATGTTAGTGTGTGTGTGCATCTGCCCTTCTGTATGTGCATTGTAATGTGTGTATAGTTATAACTGTCTCTGTATATCTAAATATGCCTCTGTCTATATGTTATTGCCTCTCTGTACCATGCCTTTTTCTCTCTGTGGGCATACCTGTCTCTGTATAAGCATTATTGTTTATTGCCGGACACTACTGTCTTTTTCTGTGCATCATTGTATTTGTACCTGCATCTTTATTTCTATCTACGTATTATTGTTTCTGTCACTGCATCATTACATTACTGTATACATCTCCCTGTCTATTTGTGCATCACTGTTTCTGTGTAGGTATCACTGTCTCTCTCTGTGTATCCCTGTTTCTGTCTGTGCATCTTTATCACAGTAAATGCATTGGTTTTCTATGTGCACCTGCCTTTGTAAGTGCATGTGTTTTTCTGTGTACATGTGTTTCGAACTATCTCTGTTAGTATATAGGCATATTTCTTTCTCTGTGTGTGCATCTGTATATGTATCTCTGTCTCTATATGTGCATCTTTGCTTTTGTATCTGTTTCTCTTTTCATAAATGCATCTTTATATACTTCTGTGTATCTATACATTACTTTTTCTATATATACTCTCTCTCTCTCTGCTTTCTATCATTATATGTTTTTTAGTCTCTGTATATGTTTTCTCTTACTATGTGTATTTTTCTATATGTTCTTTTACATTACTGAAAGTTATTAATGTTAGGCAAAACACTATGTGTTTGTAAAATACCCCTCACACACCAAATGCTCACTTGATGTCATGCTTCATCATTGGGGTCTTCCCGTTCTTGCTACAGGACAGGGCGTGCTGCAACTTACGGAGACGTAGGAGCACTTTTTATATGTAAAGCTATGTGTTTTGCAGTCTTTGTGTGTACCTCTCCATATATACATCATTGTGTCTGCATTATTATCTCTATATACCCATTAAATTCACTATATATACATCTATAGGGCATCAATATCTTTCTATATCTATCTTTTCCTTTAACTATATCTTACTGCCTCTATATATGCATTCTTTTTTTGTCTAGATATTCCTATTTGCGTATAGGCATGACTCTCTGTCTTGGCATCACTGTGTCTAAATGTGCATCACTATTTCTGTATATATGTAATTGTCTATGTGTAGGAAAAAACTGTCTCTGTGTGTGCATCATTGTATCTCTATATGTGTCTGTGCATGTGCATTACTGTTAATGTGTAAGTATCACTGTGTTTATATGCATCTCTCTCTATATATGTTCATCGCTGTCTCTTAATATGTCAGCGTCTACATATAGGCAACACAATTTGTATATGTGTAATTGTCTATGTGCATGCAACATTGTCGCAGTATGTGTATCATTGTATCTCTATATGTGCTTCTAAATGTGCATTACTATATGTGTAGCCATTACTGTGTTTGTATATACATCTCTGTCTATATATGTGCATCTATCTCTATTAATGTATGTCATTATCTATTTCTGGAGAAGCTAATATCTGTATGTGCATTAATATCTTAATAAGTGCATCGTAATCTACATCTATCCATTATTGTCTTTGTGTGTGCATTATTGATTCTGTATCTGTCTCTATCTTACTGTGTGCATTATTACCTTCTATATGCATTTTGTCTTTAGAGATACATTACTACCTCTGTATGTGCATAAGTGTTTCTATGTGTGTAGCCCTTTCTCTGTGTGTGCATCTCTATATATGTAATTGTCTATGTGTGAGCAAGACTATCTCTGTATGTGCATTACTGTGTTAAAAGTGCACCTTAATTTCAGTGTATGCATTATTATTTCAAACTAAGCATCACTTCGTCTGTATGTGCAATTCTGTCTCTGTGTATACATCAATATCTTACTATGTGCATCACTGTATCTATATCTGTGCCTCTGTCTCTACATGTGCATCACTGGATTTCGGAATACATCTCTATCTCTGTATATGCCTCTATAACTGTGTATGTGCATTTCTATTTATGTTTCTGTGCATCTCTCTTTTTGTCTGTGTATTAATGTTTGTGTATAGGCATCACTGTTGCTGTGTGTGCATCACTTTTCCTCTGTGGCATTATTGTATCTACCTATAGTACTGTCTGTATATGTGTATTATTGCTTTTGTGTATATATTCTTGTTTTTGTACATTCACCATGGTATCTGTAGGTGCCTAACTGTTTCTCTGTAGATATTGTTGCATGTATATCTGTGCCACTCTCTTTGACTGTGTATCTATGTCTCTATGTATATATAATTATATTTGTATAGCCATCATTGCCTTTGTGTATGTATGTTAGTGTCTGTGTGTGCATCTGCCCTTCTGTATGTACATTAAAATGTGTGTATGGTTATGACTGTCTCTGTATATCTAAATATGCCTCTGTCTATATGTTATTGCCTCTCTGTACCATGCCTTTTTCTCTCTGTGGGCATACCTGTCTCTGTATAAGCATTATTGTTTATTGCCGGACACTACTGTCTTTTTCTGTGTATCATTGTATTTGTACCTGCATCTTTCTTTCTATGTACGTATTATTGTTTCTGTCACTACATCATTACATTACTGTATACATCTCTCGGTCTATCTGTGCATCCCTGTTTCTGTGTAGGTATTACTGTCTCTCTCTGTGCGTCCCTGTTTCTGTCTGTGCATCTTTATCACAGTAAATGCATTTGTTTTCTATGTGCACCTGCCTTTGTAAGTGCATGTGGTTTTCTGTGTACATGTGTTTTAAACTATCTCTGTTGGTATATATGCATATTTCTTTCTTTCTGTGTGCATGTGTATATGTATCTCTGTCTCTATATGTGCATTTCTGCTTTTGTATCTGTGTTTCTGTTTTTATAAATGAACACATTACTTAGTCTAAAAATCAATTCACAATATACATTAAATGTAACCCACAAAATAGCAAAGGATCGGTAAACAACATACCAAAAAAGAAAGTGAAACTGACTGAGCTTGCTCATTGTGACAGTCGTTTGATCATTTACTTTGTTTTCCTCACTTTCCTTATCTCCTCAGTACTCCAGATGTCTCCCATTAACATCCTCCTGCCCTCCTGCTATTAGCTATCTTAGAAGTTTAACAAGCTCTGTGCTTGTTTTTCACACATGGATGACTTTACAAAAAATAAACGGAGAGCTGGATAGCTATAGTATGCAAACAAGTACACTGCTGCCACTCGCTGTACAAATTTAATAAGAAATATAAAAACATTGCTTACATACAGTAAATGAAAGTTTACAAATGCACAGCATCACTGTCTGTGTATGTATCACAATCTATGTGTATTCACTGTCTGTGTGTGCATCTGCCCTTCTGTATGTACATTGTTATGTGTATATAGTTATCACTGTCTCTGTACGTCTAAATGTGACTTTATCTATATATTATTGCCTCTCTGTAGGCATGGCTTTCTCTGTGTGGCCATACAGATTTCTGTATAGACATTATTATCTCTGTCTGGACACTGCTGTCTTTGTGTGTGCATCATTGTATTTAGTAACTGCATCTTTATTTCTATGTACGTATTATTGTTTCTGTACGTGCATCATTGTAATAGTGTATACATCTCTCTCTCTATCTGTGCATCACTGTTTCTTTATACATATCCCTGTCTCTCTGTGCACTCTCTATATGTGCATCTGCTCTTCTGTATGCACATTGTTATATATGTATGATTTTCACTGCCTCTGTATATCTAAATTTAACTCTGCCTATATGTTATTGCCTCTCTGTAGGCATGACTTTCTCTGTGTAGGTGTACCTATGTCTGTATAGGCATTATTGTGTTTGTCTGGATACTACTGTCTTACTCTGTACATCATTGCTCTGGTGTGTGCATCTTTGTTTCTGTGTATGTATTATTGCCTCTGTCTATCGAGCATTGTTTATGTGTCTATGTTTTTGTTTCTAAATATGTATGACTGTATTAGTGTGCATATTTTTCTATCTATATGTGCATCACTATCTGTGTATGTATCACAATTTCTATCTGTGTCGCTATCTCTCTCTCTGCATTACGTTCTTTATATATGTATCATTGCTTTTGTGTCTGCATTATTGTCTTTGTGTGTGCATTATTGATTCTGTATCTGTCTCTATCTTAGTGTGTGCATTATTGCCTTCTATATGCATTTTGTCTTTAGAGATACATTACTACCTCTGTATATGCATAAATGTTTCTATATGTGTAGCCCTTTCTCTGTTTGTGTATCTCTATATATGTCATTGTCTATGTGTGAGCAAGACTATCTCTATATGTGCATTACTGTGTTAAAAGTGCACCTTAATTTCAGTGCATGCATTATTATTTCAAACTATGCATCACTTCGTCTGTATGTGCATTTCTGTCTGTGTGTATACATCAGTATCTTACTATGTGCATCACTGTATCTATATCTGTGTCTCTGTCTCTACCTGTGCATCACTGGATTTCGGAACACATCTCTATCTCTGTATATGCCGCTAAAACTGTGTATGTGCATTTCTATTTATATTTCTGTACATCTCTGTTTTTGTCTGTGTATTAATGTTTGTCTATAGACATCACTATTGCTGTATGTGCATCACTTTTCCTCTGTGGTATTATTGTATCTACCTATGGTACTGTCTGTATATGTGTATTATTGCTTTTGTGTATATATTCTTGTTTTTGTACATTCACCATGGTATCTGTAGGTGCCTAACTGTTTCTCTGTATATATCGTTGCATGTATATCTGCACCACTGTCTTTGCCTGTGCATCTATGTCTCTATGTATATATAATTATATTTGTATAGCCATAATTGCCTTTGTGTCTGTATGTTAGTGTGTGTGTGCATCTGCCCTTCTGTATGTACATTGTAATGTGTGTATAGTTATAACTGTCTCTGTATATCTAAATATGCCTCTGTCTATATGTTATTGCCTCTCTGTACCATGCCTTTTTCTCTCTGTGGGCATACCTGTCTCTGTATAAGCATTATTGTTTATTGCCGAACACTACTGTCTTTTTCTGTGCATCATTGTATTTGTACCTGCATCTTTATTTCTATCTACGTATTATTGTTTCTGTCACTGCATCATTACATTACTGTATACATCTCCCTGTCTATTTGTGCATCACTGTTTCTGTGTAGGTATCACTGTCTCTCTCTGTGTATCCCTGTTTCTGTCTGTGCATCTTTATCACAGTAAATGCATTGGTTTTCTATGTGCACCTGCCTTTGTAACTGCATGTGTTTTTCTGTGTACATGTGTTTCAAACTATCTCTGTTAGTATATATGCATATTTCTTTCTCTGTGTGTGCATCTGTATATGTATCTCTGTCTCTATATGTGCATCTTTGCTTTTGTATCTGTTTCTCTTTTTATAAATGCATCTTTATATACTTCTGTGTATCTATACATTACTGTTTCTATATATACTCTCTCTCTCTGTGCTTTCTATCATTATATGTTTTTTTAGTCTCTGTAAATGTTTTCTCTTATTATGTGTATTTTTCTAGATGTTCTTTTACATTACTGAAAGTTATTAATATTAGGCAAAACACTATGTGTTTGTAAAATACCCCTCACACACCAAATGCTCACTTGATGTCATGCTTCATCATTGGGGTCTTCCCGTTCTTGCTACAGGACGGGGCGTGCTGCAACTTACGGAGACGTAGGAGCACTTTTTATATCTAAAGCTATGTGTTTTGCAGTCTTTGTGTGTACCTCTCCATATATACATCATTGTGTCTGCATTATTGTCTCTATATACCCATTAAATTCACTATATATACATCTATAGGGCATCAATATCTTTCTATATCTATCTTTTCCTTTAACTATATCTTACTGCCTCTGTATATGCATTCTTTTTTTGGTCTAGATATTACTATTTCCGTATAGGCATGACTCTCTGTCTTGGCATCACTGTCTCTAAATGTGCATCACTATTTCTGTATATATGTAATTGTCTATGTGTAGGCAAAACTGTCTCTGTGTGTGCATCATTGTATCTCTAAATGTGTCTGTGCATGTGCATTACTGTTAATGTGTAAGTATCACTGTCTTTTTATGCATCTCTCTCTATATATGTTAATCGCTGTCTCTTAATATGTCAGCGTCTACATATAGGCAACACAATTTGTATATGTGTAATTGACTATGTGCATGCAACATTGTGCTGTATGTGTATCATTGTATCTCTATATGTGCTTCTAAATGTGCATTACTATATGTGTAGCCATTACTGTGTTTGTATATACATCTCTGTCTATATATGTGCATCTATCTTTATTAATGTATGTCATTAACTATTTCTGGAGAAGCTAATATCTGTATGTGCATTAATATCTTAATAAGTGCATCTTAATCTACATCTATCCATTATTGTCTTAGTGTGCGCATTATTGACTCTGTATGTGCATCTTTATATCTCACCAATATATCACTTTCTCAGTCTAGTTATCATTGTCTCCATCTATATATCGCTGTATTTGTAACTACATCCTTATTTACATGTATGCATTCTTGTTTCTATATAAGCATTATTATCTCTTTCACTGCATCTTTTCCTCTCTACATGTGTTACTCTCTCTCTATAAGTATCATTGTCTCTATGTGTACATTACTGTCTTCACAAGTACATCTTTATCT
Organism: Calotriton arnoldi; assembly: GCA_963921515.1. Classification (NCBI taxonomy): domain Eukaryota; kingdom Metazoa; phylum Chordata; class Amphibia; order Caudata; family Salamandridae; genus Calotriton; species Calotriton arnoldi. Next base: position 244,624 of record CAWUFW010004644.1, read on the forward strand.
ATGTATATGCATTATTGTCTTAATCTGTGCATTACGGTCTTTTTTATGCATTGTTATAGAAGTGTATGTGTGTTTGCCTCTATGTATATTACTATATCTTTGTGTGTGCATCTTTGTTTTCATGTGTGCATTATTGTCTTTGTGTCTACGTCTCTATATGTACATCACTGTGTCTGTGTGTACATTATTGTCTCTATATGTGTATTGCTTTTTCTATCTGTGCATCTCTAAGGTCTCACTGTCTATGTAGGTACGGCTTTGTGTTTAGGTGTACATTTATCATGCATGTTCGCCTATGTATGTACATCTCTGTTTAGATATGTGGATCACTTACTTATGGGTTCCTTTTTCTATATACATCATTCTGTAGGTGTGGTTATTATTGCCTTTATATATACATTACTGTCTATGTGTGTACATCTTAACTGTATTACTCTCTCTGTATGTGCATCTTTGTCTCTATGTGTACATTTATCATATATGTCTGTCGCTTTATGTACATCATTGTCTATGAGTCTGCATCATTTTACTTGTGTGTACATCTCTAGTCTCTTTCTCTCACTGTATATTCAGCACTATATCTGTGTAAATGCCTGTACTTCTATCTCTGTTTACACATCTTTGTGCCTGTCTGTGTACTCCTGTTTTATGTGTGCTGCATTGTTTTTAGGTATGCATCATTGCCTCTGTGTACGTGTATCTGTTTCTAGGTGTACGGCTTTGTGTCTGTATGTGCATAATTGTGTTGGTCCATCCATTTCTTTTTGTGTGTGAGCCTATATGTCTGTAGGTACATTGTTAACAGTGTAAGTGCAACTTTATATATACGTCACTATCTATTCCATAAACACATCAGTAGTACGTGCATAGCAACAAACTTTCAGCACTATATTTCTCTTACTTACCTTACATGCTCTACATCTTTCATTCAATATACATGTTTTTACCTTTGTTCAAAGATAAAGTACAAAAGCTTCTAGTTCAGCACTTACACAAAATTTAATTTCGGAACAATTATATTGTTTTTGCTAGCGTTACTCTATATTTGCTAAATAAGAAACCCCCCATTCCCAAAAAAATTGTGTACTTACACAACATCTACCTACATAGTTAAATGCTATTACAATATAATATTGGATATATAGACTACTATACTAAAGTGGCCAGCACTAAACATTACTAGCAAGGTAGAATGAAACCCAAATTAATCTATTCGTGCCTTGCTGTAAAAACATTCCCCAGTTGCCCATTCTTGCTAATGTTCTTTGCCCTCATCTGTATTTTTTTCCCAATACTCTTATTGGCCCTTGCTTTACTTTATATTTACTGAATAAGAAACCCCAAGCAAAGAACAATCTGTATTTACACAACATCTATCAACATAGCTAAATGCTATTAAAATACAATATTCAATACAGAAACTACTACATTAAAGTGCACAGCACTAAACATTACTAACAAGCCAAAATAAAACCAAAAATTCATGCCTTGCTGCCAAAACATTTTCCCCTTGCCCACTCTTGCTCACATTCTTTGCCCTTATCTGTGTTTTTGTTACCCGATACTCTTATTGGATGTTGCTATTGGTTACCTCCCTTCACTGCGTTTTTATTGCCTTTCCCCTTATTTAACCTCACTAAAAACATCTGCTGCAAACACTTCGTTTGTTCCCGTTACTATAGACGATACATCCTTCATGCCTGTGAATCCCAGACTAACAATTGCGGTAAGAAAATTTTCACTTTTAACTTTACATCTTAAATGACTATTAGATATTTTACTTGCCTCTAGCTTATATTTAAATTTACTTAAAAACAACTTTTACAAAAAGATTTACGTCTTACGCCATGTAAACTAAAAGAACTAGCTATTAAGTAAATCAATGTTGCTAACTTTGCTAACATGGCTTTTCTTTTCAAATTGTTAACACTATTTCTTTTTTTAAATATGCAGGGGGAAAGCTTCCAGCACACAACAGTCTTCTGCTGGTCTTAATAACATTTGCAAGCACCATACTATTGGCAAGATCATAGTTCCGGTAAGTACATTACAGAACAAATGTATTTTCCCTGCGTAAATATTGCTTTTCCGAAACAAATTGCCATTTCAACAGTAGCGTGCGGTGGTACGAGTGCCGGCCGGGCGGTCACAAGGAGTGGGGGAGGGGAAGGGTGGGAGGTAGTAAACCATGGTTTGCGGCGGAATACAGGTAAATAAACATGTACATAAGCAAAATGAATTTCGTTATGAGCGCTGCATCGTCAAATGCGATGCAGTGCGCGCAATAAATTTCATTTTACTTATTTACATGTTTGCTTACCTACATTCGCTATAATCCCTCGTTTGCTACCTCCACACCCTGCCCCTCCTCCGCCCCACGTCACCGCCCGCCCAGCATTGCTACCACAGACCGCGACTGCATTTCAACTTAGCTACTCTCATGCTATACACAGCAGAAATGTTGGAAATAGATTGTACTTTTATTACTACTTAAATGTAAATTATAATTCCATTTAAAGGGAGTAACATAATATGTAAACTTAACCGCCTTGTTACAGCAAGAACAAAGAAATTATACAGTATGCATTAAGATACCGTTACTGTTTTATTACAGGGCAAGAACATAATTTTCTTATGTGCTATTAATTTTACGTGCCGATGTCCTACTTAATAACAACTGCATTAAAGTTTACTATGCAATAACATTCTTACATTAACATATAATGCACATGGACAAATAGTGTTCAATGAAACACTAGAGTAATTACTTTATTAGTTACATTGTTTTAGGATCTTGCCTTTTTAAGCAGACGCCCATTGTCTTACCCTTATTCTAGGCTGCATTACCTGTATTTTATTTTCTTTCTTTAATTGCCCTACAATATATTTTTATGCTCCACTGTACTCTTTACTATAATTACTTTAAAATACTGAATTCTACAGGTGAAAAGTAAGGTAAAAAAAAGTAGCAAACTATATTATGCTGCTTAATACAAAATACATACACAATGTATTTCAAATACAATAACTTATTGTGCATTAGCTGTGTTGTAAATACAGCAGTTTATGCACAAAAAAACATCCCCATTTTGTGCTATGCTAATATTTCTATCATCCTAATATTGCTAGCGACAATTTTCCTTTTTGAAATTAAAACTTTCAGTGCTTTTTTAAAATTATTTACTTACCCCATCCACCCAGATATTTTGCAGTAACAAACACATTAAGCATATGCTACACATTCAGACTTTGTGCGCACGTACCCAGTATAGTATTTCGCATTACTAACTAGAAAAAACAAAATAATGCACATATAAACGCACAGTACATAGGGCTGCCATGTGCAAACATCCCCAACAATATCCAAATTTGCAGTTTCACAACCCGAAACATATCGCGCTCCTCCTTAACAGCTAATTATAGCTGCTACCTTTGCTACTACACATTCTCATACAACCACACAGCAAGTATATTCTACAAACCTTTCACGCTTTTCTTTTGCCTTGCTAGTCCAAAACAACTTCTCTGCTAACATCCATTGCAGTATTTACTGCCGTCTCAATACTCCTTCCTGTTTCCGCCATTTAAGCCACTCCCACAAACACGCTGTGTCGCTTACTTCCTGTTTTTCCGACACACACTATTACAGAAAACCTATGCAGCTTTCCAATACATATTACTGTACTTCACTTACAACTCAATAGTCAGTAGCGGTCGATGGTAGAAGTGTCGGCCGGGCGATGAAATGTGGTGGGGGAGGAGCAGGGTGGGAGGTAGTAAACCACAGATTAGGGCGGAATACAGATAAGTGAACATTTACATACGCAAAATGAATTTCGTTATGAGCACTGCATCGTCAAATTCGGTGCAATGCGCACGTCCATTGCAGTATTTACTTCCGTCTCAATACTCCTTCCTGTTTCCGCAATTTAAGCCACTCCCACAAACACGCTGTGACGCTTACTTCCTGTTTTTCCGACACACACTACTACAGAAAACCTATGCAGCTTTCCAATGCATATTACTGTACTTCACTTACAACTCAATAGTCAGTAGCGGTCGATGGTAGGAGTACCGACCAGGCGATGACATGGGGTGGGGGAGGAGCAGGGTCGGAGGTAGTAAACCACAGATTAGGGCGGAATACAGATAAGTGAACATTTACATACGCAAAATGAATTTCGTTATGAGCACTGCATCGTCAGATTCGGTGTAGTGCGCACAATGAAATTTGGTTTATTTATGTGAATGTTTACTTACCTGCATTTCGCTCTAAGCCGTGGTTTACTACCTCCCCACCCTGCCCCTCCCCCGCTCCACGTTATCGCCTGCCCAGCACTATACCACAGACCGCGACTGCCAATAGTTATACCTAAAATAACATTTCTGAAACACAAGCAAACTCAAAACAAAACTACATATTGTGCATACAAAATGTCTATAAGCAAATGCACAATACTTACATTAAATACTAACACATACACAAAACAATATATTTGCATTTACCACATTTACTAATCACCAAGCTATGTAAGGAAAGGATTTAAATAAAGCATTTTAATATTTCTACACATGTGCTGTTTTAGTCTGTCTTACCTGTCTATGCGGGCAGGGAGATTGCCATGACACTGTAAAAAAAAACATCAATTAGTACTAAAAGAAGAAACATTAATAACCATTCTATTGTGCGTTAGCTGTATTATAAATGCAGCATAATTTGTGCACAAAGAAACATCCCATTTTGCCCTATGCTAATCTTTCTATTATACTAATATAGCTAGCGACAATTTAATTTTTTGCGAATTACCACTTTCAGTGCTTTCAAAATTATTTACTTACCCCATCCACCCAGATATTTTGCAATAACAAACACATTAAGCCTATGCTACACATTCATACTTTGTGCACACATACCCAGTATAGTATTTCGCATTACTAACTACAAACAACCAATAATGCACATATAAACGCACAGTACATAGGGTTGCCATCTGCAAACATCCCCAAAACATCCAAATTAGCAGTTTCACAACGCGGAACATATCGCGCTCCACCTTAACAGCTAATTATAGCTGCAACCTTTGCTACTACACATTCTCATACAACCACACAGCAAGTATATACTACAAACCTTTCACGCTTTTCTTTTGCCTTGCTAGTCCTAACATCTTCTCTGCTAACGTCCATTGCAGTATTTACTTCCAGCTCAATACTCCTTCCTTTTCAACAATTTAGGCCACTGCGCAAACACACTGTGTCACTTACTTCCTGTTTTTCCGTCACACACTACTCCAGAAAACCTATGCAGCTTTCCAATGCATATTACTGTACTTCACTTACAACTCAATAGTCAGTAGTGGTCCATGGTAACAGGGCCGGGCGGTGACGTGGGGAGGGGCAGGGTTGGAAGTAGTAAACCACGGATTATGGCAGAATACAGATAAGTAACCATTTACATAAGCAAAATGAATTTCGTTATGAGCGCTGCATCGCCGAATGCGATGCAGTGCGCGCAATGAAATTCGTTTTATTTATTTAAATGCTTACTTAACTACATTCCGCTCTAAACCTTGGTTTACTACCTCCACACCTTGTCCCTCCCCCGCTCCACATTACCACCTGCCCAGCATTCCTACCACGGCCCGCGACTGGCAATAGTTATACTTAAAATAACATTTCTGAGACACAAGCAAAGTAAAAACAAAACTACATATTGTGTATACAAAATGCCGATAAGCAAATGCACAATACTTACATTAAATACCAACACATACACAAAACAATTTATTTAAATTTAACACATTTACTAATCAGCGAGCTATGTATGGAAAGAATTTAAATAAAGCATTTTTATCTTTCTTCACATGTGCTGTTTTATTCAGTCTTACCTGTCTATGCGGGGAGGAGATCGCCGTGGAACTGTAACAAAAAAGCATCGAAAAGTACTATACCAGTAAACATTAACAACCATTTTTACAAACAATAGAAGGACAAACAATATTATAGAAGCACTTTTACCTTTTTCTTATATCTTCGTCCGATTGTTCTCTGCAGCCTTTAAAATATCTTCATAATACTGTGGATAAATGATTACATTGACATCTGTTTTTACAGCCATTAAAACGGAAAAACGTACCTTTCTTTTCACTACTTGTCACGTTTTCTCAGCTGAGATTGTTACAGTGAAGCATCACAACAAAAACAGGAATATTCTCAGTTGCAGTGAATTGCACGCACATATATTAACAAAGACTATACAACGAAAGCGTAACATTCTAAAATGCACCATAGTCATAAATAGTTGCAAATACTTTCTTCGGAAATAATTACATTAGCAACACATAGTCATAATACATCAAGTACAGCTAACATTCAACAACTAAACTTACCTATCTCTTCGTTCGTTGCTGCGTCTTCTCTGGTACGGTCGGTGGGCAGGGACACCATCACAAAATTAGTATTAACTTTGTTAGTTTCAATAAGTTACACGTACGTATTAACAACTAAAATTATTTTCCCCTACAATACATTTACAATACAAATACATAACATACATAGGATAGAGGCAACATTAAAAGGAAACTTACTTTTGTGTTCGCTTGCAGTTTCGTATTCTGGGCTTCAGTAAATAGAATGGAGCATTCTGAAGGGAATCACCACCATTGACAGCTGACATTATTACAACCGCACATAATAACTAACGAAACATAATAGTTTCCTTACATAGTGACAGTAGAGGTTGGTGGAAGAAGTATCTATTAAATAGTGCCTCGAGTGTAAGAGAAGCTTGGTAAACAATAGTAATATATAAAAAAAGGTTAGCAAAAGCTTATGGTAAATTAAACGTACGTATTGATATACACTACACTACATATTTAAACCATAGAAACATAGACAACATAAATAAACAATAGCAATTAATATGTTTTCCATTATTATCATATATCATTGAAACACATTACACAGATCAAATACAGCTACCAATAAAGAACAAATTATCATTTCTTTGCTCGCAATTCCATGGTTTCAGCTCCAGTCTATAGAGTGAATCATCACACAAAATAACATCAGCATTGCCAGTTATGCTAAATTATACACCCGTATTATTAAACACTACACAGCACATTTACAACATATTAAAATACTACATAAATACATCGTTACAATACGTACTTTTGTTTAGCAATAATATTTACAGTAGGGAAACAGTTAAGAGATAAAGTTGTAACAACGAAAGGAGACAATGAGATGGGCTTCAGAGAATAGCATGTGCATTGGCACGCCCCGTAAAGTACACAAATGCATTAAAAGCCAATACGCAGTAGATTCGTTACATAATAAAATAAACAATTTTAATACATAATTACACACAATGCTTTTAGAACCAATAACATTCACTATAAGAAAATACTTGCCACATAAAGTAATCACATAAAAAAGAATTACCTTTTACTTCCCTCGCTGCTTAGTCTTCTCACGTCCGGTGGGTGGGCTACGGCATTACACAGATAACATAACATGATAGTAATGTAAATTACACGTGTGTAATAAAAAACACTACATAGCGGATTCACAACATATAAAAACACCAAATATTTCTAAATAGTTGCAAAAGAATATATTTTCGCAATAACATTTGGGATACGAAAACACTTACCGCACACAATAATACTACCATTGTTAATAAAATTTAACTTTCACTTCTACCGCTCCTCCATATTTTCACATTCAGTTGTTGGAGTTTAGCATCATAAACAAAAGAAATAAAACAAGTACTAGACATTATATGCACGCATTAACTAAGAAGACACTGCAAATTCGTCACAGAGGTACCGTCAATTACATGCACAGAATGACAAAACAATACACAACAGATTCGCAACATTATTAAAAACACAATATTAAGCATTAATTCCAAACACATTTTTTTTTAACAAGAACATTTACAATACCAAATTACTTAATGCATAAAGTAGTGACAACATAAAAAACAACGCTTACCTTTTAGTTCCTTTGCTACTCCATTTTCTTGCGTATAGTTTGTAGGGTGGGGCATCACTACAAGAGCAGAAACATTGTTAAGCACCAGAAAATATACGCACGCATTAACAAACCACAAACAGCAAAATCACAACATAGCAAAATGCACATTATTAATAAATAGTTGCGTAGCATTTTTTTTTTTTACCAGCAACATTTACCATAGATTAGCGGTTAACACAAACAGTGCAGGCAACATATAAAAAAAACTTAGTTTTGCCTTCCTTCGCCATTTCGTATCCTCCCGTCTGCCCGTTAGGATGGGGCCTAACAAATATAGGAAAGACGTCAAAGAACTGTAACGTAAACACATGTAATGAGCACTAAACAGCAGATTCGTAACGTACTACAATACAAATTCGCAACATACAAAAATACTATATAAATACATCGTTCCAATACAAAACTTAGTTTAGCAATAACATTTACAATAGAGAATCAGTTAACACATAGACTTGTAACAACAAAAGGGGACAACACTTATCTTTCTCTTCGCTCGCTGCTCCGTCTCTTCCGGTCCGGTTACTGGGGGTGGGGCATCACAAAATTAGCATAAGCATTAGCTTCCGTATATGCACGTGCGCACTAACAAACATTACAGAGCAGATTCGCATCATACTAAAATGTACAATATTAATAAATAGCTGCAAAATAAATACTATAAACAATAACATTTACAAGAGAAAATTATAAACACATAGACTAACACAAACATTAGAGGGCAAATACTTATTTACTACTTGTCTTGCTGCTCTGTCTTCTCGTAGCTAGTCAATGAGTGGCCTTTATAAAATACCATAAACATTCGCACGTACCGTAAAGGACACAAACGCATTAACAAAGAATACACGGTATATTTGCCACATAATAACATACACATTTCTAATACATAATTACACACAATAGTTTTAAAACAATACTATTTACAATAGAAAAGTACTTAATACAGAAAACAATAAATATAACCCCAAAAAACGCTTTTACTTCCCTCGCTGCTGAGTCTTCTCACGTCTAGTCAGTGTGGTAACGTATTACAAATCTAGCAGAATCTACAGAAAGCAGATTCGAAAGATAACATAATGCACAATATTAATAAATAGTTGCGTAGCATATTTTTTCAAATCAATAGCATTTACAATACATTACCAGTTAACAGAAACAGTGCTGTCACCATACAAAATAGACTTACTTTTGCCTTCCCTCGCTACTTCGTCTTTTCCCGTACGGCCATTAAGGTGGCACCTAACAAATATAGCATAAATATGATAGTACTGAAAATCAGACACATGCAATAAGCACTAAACAGCAGACTCGTAACATACTACAATACAAATCCGCAACATACAAAAATACTACATAAGTACATCGTTCTAATACAAAATTTAGTTTAGCAAGAACATTTACAATAGAGAATCAGTTAACATATAAAGTTGTAACAACAAAAGGGAACGACACTTATCTTTCTCTTCGCTCGCTGCTCCGTCTGTTCCGGTGCCGTTACTGGAGGTGGGGCATCATAAAATTAGCATAAACATTAGCTTACGTATATGCACGTGCGCACTAAAAAACATTCACAGCAGATTCGCATTATACTACAATATACAATATTAATAAATAGCTGCAAAATAAATACTGTAAACAATAACATTTACAATAGAGACTCAGTTAACACATAAAGTTGTAACAACAAAAGGGAACGACACTTATCTTTCTCTTCGCTCGCTGCTCCGTCTGTTCCGGTGCCGTTACTGGGGGTGGGGCATCATAAAATTAGCATAAACATTAGCTTCCGTATATGCACGTGCGCACTAAAAAACATTACACAGCAGATTCGCATTATACTAAAATATACAATATTAATAAATAGCTGCAAAATAAATACTGTAAACAATCACATTTAGAAAAGGAAATTATAAACACATAAACTAACACAAACATTAGAGGGCAAATAGTCATTTACTACTTATCTTGCTGCTCTGTCTTCTCGGGGCTAGTCAATGGAGTGGCCTTTATAAAATAACGTAAACATTCGCATGTACCGTAAAGGACACAAACGCATTAACAAACAATACACGGTATATTTGCCACATAATAACATACACATTTTTAATACATAATTACACACAATAATTTTAAAACAATACCATTTACAATAGAAAAGTACTTAATACAGAAAACAATTAACATTACCCAAAAAACGCTTTTACTTCCCTCGCTGCTTAGTCTTCTCAGGTCTAGTCAGTGTGGTAAGGTATTACAAATATAGCAAAATGTACAGAAAGCAGATTCGCTGGATAACATAATGCACAATATTAATAAATAGTTGCGTAGCATTTTTTTTCAAATCAATAGCATTTACAATACATTACCAGTTAACAGAAACAGTGCTGTCAACATACAAAATAGACTTACTTTTGCCTTCCCTCGTTACTTCGTCTTTTCACGTACGGCCATTAAGGTGGCACCTAACAAATACAGCATAAACATGATAGTACTGAAAATCAGACACATGCAATAACCACTAAATAGCAGATTCGTAACATACTACAATACAAATTCGCAACATACAAAAATACTACATAAATACATCGTTCTAATACAAAATTTAGTTTAGCGATAGCATTTGCAATAGAGAATCAGTTAACACATAAAGTTGTAACAACAAAAGGGAACGACACTTATCTTTCTCTTCGCTCGCTGCTCCGTCTGTTCCGGTGCCGTTACTGGGGGCGGGGCATCATAAAATTAGCATAAACATTAGCTTACGTATATGCACGTGCGCACTAAAAAACATTACACAGCAGATTTGCATTATACTACAATATACAATATTAATAAATAACTGCAAAATAAATACTGTAAAAAATAACATTTACAATAGAGAATCAGTTAACACAAAGTTGTAACAACAAAAGGGAACGACACTTACCTTTCTCTTCGCTCGCTGCTCCGTCTATTCCGGTGCCGTTACTAGGGGTGGGGCATCATAAAATTAGCATAAACATTAGCTTCCGTATATGCACGTGCGCACTAAAAAACATTACACAGCAGATTCGCATTATACTAAAATATACAATATTAATAAATAGCTGCAAAATAAATACTGTAAACAATCACATTTAGAAAAGGAAATTATAAACACATAAACTAACACAAACATTCGAGGACAAATATTCATTTACTACTTATCTTGCTGCTCTGTCTTCTCGTGGCTAGTCAATGAGTGGCCTTTATAAAATAACGTAAACATTCGCACGTACCGTAAAGGACACAAACGCATTAACAAAGAATACATGGTATATTTGCCACATAAAAAAGAAAAGTTGCCACAAAGCATTGCTAGCAATAAGATTACAATATTTTTTACAAAAAACTACAGGAATTGAGCAAAGTGAGGAAGTTCAGCTTACCTTTTTTTCTCTGCTCTGCTCGCTATTTTGTGCTCCTGTCTCCAAAGTGTGGAAAGAAAATTATTTTAAACATTAGTAGATTCAATACACATAAGCATGTAGCACGTATTAACAACAAATAGCAGCGCATTCACACTATAGTAAATACACAACATTCACAAACACTTAACAAACAAATTTATTTACACTTACTATTTACCACTTACACGCATGCACACATAGAATACAGTAAAGCCACCATTTCTAAACAGACTCACCTTTACCGTCGCTCGCTGCTCCATCTTCTCTGCTCTATAAAAGGCGACAAGAAGCATAAAAGAAAAGTTATCACAGAACATTGCTAGCAATGACATTTGCACCTCACAAACGAAAACAAACTACGTAGCACAAACTTAGAAAATTAAGCTTACCTTTGTTTTCCGGCTTAGCCCGATGTTTTGTGCTCCCGTCTCTAAAGCATAGAAAAAAAAAGCATTTCTAACATTAACAGATTCGATACACATAAGCATCTAGCGCGCATTAACAACAAATAGCACACATTCGCAATATATTAAATACATACTATTTACAACCACTTACCAAACAAAATTAATTACACTTTCTATTTACCACTTACATGCATGCACACATACAATACAGTAAAGCTACCATTGTTAAAGAAACTCACCTTTGCCGTCGCTCGTTGCTCCGTCTTCTCTGCTCTATAGAAGGCGACAAAAAGCATAAAAGAATAGTCATCACGAAACATTATTAACTGTGAAATTTAAATCTAAGGTACAAAAAGAAAATAAATAGCACAAACTAAAAAAATTAAGCCTACCTTAGTTTTCCGGCTCAACTCGATGTTTTTTGTTCCAGTCTCTAAAGTGTAGAAAAAATTTTTTTTCTACACTAACAGATTCAATACACATAAGCATGTAGCATATATTAACAACAAAGAGCACACATTCGCAATACATTAAATACACACTATTCACAAACACTTAACAAACATAATTAATTACACTTTCTATTTACCACTAACATGCATTCACACAGACAATACAGTAAACTCACCATTTTTAAAGAAACTCACCTTTGCCGTCGCTCGGTGCTCCGTTTTCTCTGCTCTATAAAACGCGACAAAAAACATAGAAAGAAAGTTACTATGAAACATTCTTAAGGATGACATTTCCATCTTAGGTATGGAAAAAAAAACATAGCACAAAATAAAACAATTAGGCTTACCTTAGTTTTCATACTCAACTCCATGTTTTCTGCTCCTGTCTCTAAAGTGTAGGAAAAAAAACTATTTCTCACATCAACAGATTCAATACACAAAAGCATGTAGCACGCATTAACATTAAATAGCACACATTCACAATATATTAAATCTACACTATTCACAAACACTTAACACATAGAATTAATTACACTTTCTATTTACCACTCACATGCATGCGCACATAGAATACAGTAAACCCACCATTTTTAAAGAGACTCACCTTTACCGTCGCTCGCTGTTTCCACTTCTCTGCTCTATACAAGGCGACAAGAAGCATAAAACAAAAGTCACCAGGAAACATTGTTAACGATAACATTTAAATGTTAGGTACAAAAACAAAATAAATAGCACATAATACAAAAATTAAGCTTACCTTACTTTTCCTATTTAACTCGATGTTTTCTGTTCCTGTCTCTGAAGTGGAGAAAATTTATTTTTCTACACTACCAAATTCAATACACATAAGCATGTAGCGCATATTAACAACAAATAGCACACATTCGCAATACATTAAATACACACTATTCACAAACACTTAACGAACATAATTAATTATACTTTCTATTTACCACTTACACGCATTAACACATAGAAAACAGTAAAGCCACCATTTTTAAAGAAACTCACCTTTGCTGTCACTTGGTGCTCCGTCTTCCCTGCTCTATAAAACGCGGCAAAAAGCATAAAAGAAAAGTTACCACGAAACAAGATACTTGCTCACATCCACCGCCACAAAAAGAGTACCGCCCCCCGGTAGCTACACTAACTGGTTAAGCTTGTATTACAACTAGGTATTTGTGATGTCGGTGTGTATACTAGCGGCTTCTTGAGATCAGTGATCCTCCACGTGGTGTGCTGATGTTCCAAATGTATGCGTGTTCATTTCACTTCAAAACACGGTTGAGTTTGCTTACTTCGGTTTGTTGCCTGAAACCTGTCCGCTTCCACCTTTACATTCGCGTATTGAATCTTGGGTTAGTGAATCAGCATTGCCGCCAGCTGCAGGGAATCATGTTATGGTTCTAGGCTAGTAAACAGGAAGGTTTTGGGAACCTTTCTCAAGGCGATGAGGTTTAGGACGGATATGATCCTCTGTAGGAGGCTGTTTCTGGGTCTAGGCGCTGCACAGCACATCTATACTCTCAGATGGTGTAAGTGGCCACTTTACTTTGCAGTTGGTGCATTACGCTCTGTTAAAATTGTGTTTTATTAGTGGTTAAAATGGAAGCAGTATTTAATACCCTGTGTTGAGAGATTAGCTTGTGGCTAAATTGGAAAAGGTCATGTTTGCAGGATACTAAAGAACTTTTGGAAGTTATAGATAATTGGCGGACCCTCTTGCCCAAAAACATTCAGTGGCACAGGGCCTTGTGGAGTGACTTGACTTGGGTTCAAACATGGTACATCGTTTTCTCATAAATGGAAGTTTGCTAAAAAAAAATCTAATTTCTGATTTGCCTTGTAAGCCATTCTTTACAGACCCAAATTAAAGAACTAACCAATTGAGACATGGTGTAATGGTCACTCTCACAGACTGACAGGAAATACTGCCAGGATCATTAGTTATAAGTCTTCTCCTTGAGAGGATAGGTAGGATACATTATGGGATTAAAATGTGTGTGTTCATCTCACGGGCAAGACGATTCGGGGGGGGTGCAATGTTGGTTAAACAGTGCTGAATCTGCATCAGATGTTCTGGATTACCACCAACTATCAAATGAGCATCATGTACATTCATTGTATATAAACATAACTTATTTTATTCTTAATTGGATACCCCGCTCTGATCTTTGTTTTTCAGCTTGCCTTTTCACAACAACAATCGATCTTATTTTTAAACTAAATCTCATCACCATTTACACATGTCATAGGATTTCCCCCGTGAGAGAGGTCAGGTGCGTCAACGTTTCAGCGTTACTAAGATGAAACCGAACATCAGGGTAAAAGGGAGTAGGCAGGCCCGCATATCCTAGTGAAGATGCCCTCCACATGCCAAGTACAGAACACTTGGGTAGTGTAGGATCTAGAGCCTCTATTTTAACAAGAATTTAAAGGAATGTCTTGAAAACCAAAATGTAAATTAATACAAGGAGATCCAATTACCTGTGCTAGGCATTTTGACTTTCAAGTTAGGAAATTATTTAATTGCATGATAATGGATACAACGAACCCTATTGGGAAATTAAAAGACTTCTTTTACAGAGTTTAATTCCAACAGAGAGGTTCACCACATATACACACATTATTATACATTAAAAATGCACCACTATATGGAACCACTATCCCTTTCTATAATTACTCTTTGTTTAGGCAATTATTACAGTTTCACATTGTAGTTTTAACATACCTCTAATTGCATAGTTAAATACCTGCTTTCTGTTTTAAACTTAGCTTTTTTATAACCAGAATTACTTCCATTTCACATACTCTTTTCTCACATTACATACAAACGTTGTACTTTAGCCCTTTCATTCCTACTAACAATTCTGTTTTAACTCCACATTTAACCTTTACTTTATAATAAAACATGTATGTTAAAGCAGTACACACACAATCACCATTTTCTGTTCACACTACACTAAAACCAAACTCTCACTGTCACCACACTTCCCATCTTGCACAAGCATATTCCACATTACACAGTACTTCTATGATCACTTTACACAGTGTTTACTACACCCTATACACTTCAGTTTTTCCCAAACGAACATAGTACAGTTGTATAAAACTATATTGACATATTGCACATTACTCACACCTTCCATACACAAATCTTAAGTATGCATCCAGCTTATCTGTATTCTCAAAAAACTAAACAAAACAAGCAGCTTCACATCTCCATACTAGCACACTATTAGCACTTTAGCTACAAGCCAACTAGAACGCTTTTTCGCACTTGCCCAAGCCCAATAAGGCTTTACTAGATGCACCACAAATAAATTTCCTCCGTTATCACAGTTGCAGTGTACCTGTGCCCCATATCGCAGTAAGCAAAATACAGCAAAAAAAAACACACATACTAGTACTGTCTCTTCTACAAAACTAAAGTTCTCAAAAAAATTATTTCCTCTTATTCAAATTACTCTCTTTCCATGTATTTGTTCTACTTAACAATTACAGTTTTACTCTACCTGTGATTGCATATTTTATCACCTCTTTTCTATTTTATATTTGTCACTTTCCCTGTCCATAATTAATTCCATTTTACATGTTCAATTGCACAATTTGCAGTACGAACACTAGTCACTATCCCTCTCAATAATATAACAATTCAATTTGCGCCAAATTTTCTCCTTCGCTCAATTCTACAACATGTATCTTAAAACAATGCACCCCCAGCCACCGTTTTATGTTCACTAGCAAATAAAACAAACCGTTACCTCCCCTCCACTACCCCTTAGTGACAATATTCTACATCAAACATACTTCTGTACAGTGCCGGTCGGTGGTAGGAATACCAGCCGGGCGGTGATGTACGGGTGTAGGAGGGGCAGACTGGGAGGTAGTAAACCACGGATTACAGCGGAATACAAGCAAGTAAACATTTACATAAGCTAAAGGGATTTCGGTATGAGCACTGCATCGGCAAATGCGATACAGTACGCACAAAAAACTCCTTTTATTTATTTCAATATTTACTTCCCTACATTCCACTGTAATACATAATTTACTACCTCCCCACCCTACCCCTCCCTCGCCCCACGTCACCGCCCATACAGCACTGCTACCACGGACCGCAACTGTTTATCTGAGCTGTTTAAAATCTGTTTACTACAACAAATATACTTCATTTTCTAGCAACAAAAAACAACATAATTTTCTCCGGGCACAATTCTTTCATTTCAACTTAATGAACCCTTACCTGCAATGAACAAAAACTGTACATTGTTTACCCCCTCCTACAACATTAGAAACAACAAAGAAACTCTGCACCTCCCAACACCAAGTCAACACACCATTCGCTATTCTCACACTTCTCCGCACTCTTGAAACTTTGCTCCAAGCACTAGAAATAATATCCTTCATCTCCTACATTGCAACTTACCTATGCCCCACACTACAGTACACACAATACACCAAGTACTAAGAGCAAACAAAACAACTGCAGTTGCATCTTTCAACCTGTTTGCAACTAACCACTATTAGAGCTAAAAATACTGCTCATTTTCCTATTTAACATACCTAGCACACACTATTCATAACAACAAACTTAAAGAACTTACAAATGTATATATTTAACACTTTCTACTAATTTACCATTTACAATGCACTAGGCAATATCTCATTCTATACACCAATCTATATCTTTTACACGCATATACTTACTTCCTTTACACATCTATATACTTTTACTGTACTTATACATTTATATATTTGTCACTCTCTGCGATTTCCACATTTCAATGCGCTAACGTTTCGCAACATATACTACTCTCAATATATATTCAACCACAATTTTCTCACTAAACAAAAACTTCTTTTTACCAGTCTTTCCAAATAGCTTTTGCTTCTAAATACTATCGATTCTTTTGCCGGTCTTAATTCACACAAAAAAACAACAACATCTAAATAGCATTCATTTTCAAACAAAAATACCACTTTGATACCTTTTCCATTGAACTTTCGTTTACTTGCCACAAGTGTCTCTAAATACAATGCGCCATACATATACCTAACAACAAGGCACAAGTCCTAAACAATGATTCTTAGTACAAAAGCTTTCACACTTATACAACTTTGCCATACTAGCATTGTGAATAGCTAGGCCTTTTAGTTCAATGATAATTATAAACATAAATAAAAGACATCAACATAAAATGGCAATATCTTAACCTCACATCGATGCCAAAACTATTGCACACAAATTAGCCTTTGCCATAAGACAGCTAACATATGAATTTTCCATAAAACCAACATTTTCTCACATTTGCTAACAAGTTCTATCTAATTTTAAAAAAAATGTTTGTTACAAAATGCATTTACTATTGTAGAAAACAATATTTAACTCATTCTGTTTTCCTGACAAACAATAACTTTTTATCCCGTTTTGTTTTACTTTCAGGTACATTGCTTCACTCAACAAGGTTACCAAACAAAAAAAAGGTACAAACTTCTTCCACAAACTGTTTAATACTGAAAACATCACCTGCAAATGCATAGAAAATATACTATAGTCACAAAATACAACATTTAAATACAAACAATATATATAACAATACATATAAGCAGCTACATATACTATGGATAGAATTATCCAAGCTAGCTATCACCAAGGGCATTCAAAATTTAATACTCTTTCTCGAGGGAAACAATGCCTGCCAAATAGTACTTTTGCAATTATACATAATCTTTGTAAACCAATAAATACATGGGATCCCAATGATTTGCATTTTATAATGGGATTAGGAGATGCTTTATATACAGAAATGCATTCTTTTAATAAAGAAGAACTTATGCATCCAGATGACTTACCTAAATATATAGAACACAATGGCTATATCTACTCACTCGCCTCTAAAACAACCTTATTATGGGGACGTACTACATTGTATCAGTCCTTCCTACCCAGATATACAAAATGCACTAAATATATCTATACATCGTTATAGTGGCATTTTACTATGTATGAATGCATATGTTATTTCTATCTTTGCGAATCGACAAACATACTTTGTATTTGATTCACATAGCCGAGATAACAAAGGAATGCCTCATCCTAATGGAACATGCATTGCTATTGAAAAATCTTCTTTTAAAAGCCTAATGGAGTATATTATACAACTTGCAAACAGCATAAAAGTCCCACATGAAAATCATGTTGCATTTGAGTTAACTCCAATACACATACAAACAGTAACTAAAAAAACTCTTCAAAATGCACTTACAAAATACAAGAAAATAGTAACAGTAGAAGGTAACAAAACACTATGCGTGCATAGAACAGGAAGAACAATAGACATAATAAGCAATATTATCATGCCTACCACTAATAGTTGTGAAATAACAAGTACAAATCTTAGCAATACAAGCATTAACACTGTAAGTACACCATCAACAATGCCTACAGTACAAGCAAAACTTACTAGCACTACAATTAATACAGTAGATGCTAACACATTATTAAATAAACAAAAAAGAACATGCGGAGCTCGTATACCAAAAGAAATACTATCAACGAAAAGGCAATGTGTACAACGCAACAAACACAATATAGTAAGCAATAGTATGGAGAATCAAACAGATATGGTAGCAACAGATATAATAACTGCTTTTCATAAGGAAATTTTATATGGCCCAGAGTACATTTGTACCATTTGCAACCAATTATGGCATAAGCAATCACTAAAGAACACAATAGGAATTAGCACACACCCAAGATTTATCCAATGTGACATTAGCTACCAAAAAACACACTATATATGTAGCACTTGCTATATACATATTAGCAAAGATAAAATACCACCATGCTCATTTATAAATGGAATGAAATTCGAAAAAATACCGAAGCAATTACAATTGCATAATTTAGAAGAAAGATTAGTTTCACCAAGAATTCCTTTTATACAAATTAAAACACTACCTCGTGGATCTCAAAAGTCATTATCAGGCGCAGTTGTTAATGTGCCTGCAGATGTTATGACAACAGTTACAATTTTGCCAAGACAAATTAATGACGACATGACAATACCAATTAAATTAAAAAGGAAGTTAGCCTTTAAATCATTTACACATTTTGAAAATGTTAGACCAAATAAAGTAACACGAGCAGCACTGTGGTTAGCAATAAACAGTGACATGTTTAAAGAACATGGAATCACTATTAATCCAAATTGGAAGTATATACCACCTGAAATAAACAATTGCAGTGAAACATCAGAACAAGATAATTCAACAAGTAGTTCAGACAACATAGAAGCTGGAAATTTAGATACCTTATTAATAAATGAAACAATTACCACTGATAGTCTCAATGTCTTATGCTTAGCACCTGCTGAACATAATACACCAAGAGGTTTATATGAAGACAAAGATTCTGAATTTTTAGCTTTCCCAACAATTTTTGCTGGCAATCGAAGACCTAACAATAATGATAGACACTTACCTGTACATTATAGTACGATATGCCAATGGGAATTAAGGAGCTATGATAGAAGAGTAGCTAAATCAATTACTAATATTTTCTTTAAACTTAAAAAATTGCACATAAAACAAATACAAGGTAAATTGAATATATCTTTACGCAAATATTTCACTAATGGTGAATGTATTACTGCAAAAGACATAAAAAATAGCTTAGAAAGCATCTTACAATATAATGAAGGATATAAAATATTAAAAACTATTCGTAGTTCACCACCATATTGGGAGCACTGCAAAAAGATCTCTTTGCTATGATAAGACAACTTGGGATACCAACATTTTTCCTCACTCTATCTGCCGCAGAAACAAGATGGCACCACTTAATTAATATATTTAATATATTATTAAGAGTGCAAAATCTACAAGAATGCACTGAACAAGAATTTAAAGAAATGTCTTGGGAAACAAAATGTAAATTAATACAGGGAGATCCAATTACCTGTGCTAGGCATTTTGACTTTCAAGTTAGGAAATTATTTAATTGCGTGATAATGGATACAACGAACCCTATTGGAAAATTAAAAGACTTCTTTTACAGAGTTGAATTCCAACAGAGAGGTTCACCACATATACACGCATTATTATGGATTGAAAATGCACCACTATATGGAATAGCAAAGTTACCAGAAGTCATTACATTTATAGACAAATATATTACTTGCAATAAATCACAAGAACCAGAGTTAGAGCAGTTGCTGCCTCTACAAAAGCATGCACATACCAAAAATTGCAGAAGGAAAAACAAACGGACATGTAAATATCAATATCCAAGATATAAAATATCAATATCCAAGATGTCACAAACTATAATACTTGAATCTTTGTCGCATGATTCTGCAGACAAACAAAGGCAAAACAAAATTCAATGTATTCATGAAGCAATGAATACTCCAGAGTTTTATACACTGGATTTTACTCAATTCTTAGAATTAATAAAAATGGATAATAAGCAGTACATTACATGTATACAATATTTAATAGAAAAAACAATTTTTTTGAAAAGATTACCATCAGAATGCTTTATTAATAACTATAATACAATACTTCTTAGAGCTTGGAGAGCAAACATAGATGTGCAGTATATATTAGATGCAGATGCATATGCTTGTGCTGTCTACATCATTTCCTATATCAGTAAATCACAAAGGGGAATGAGCAAAATAATTGCACAAGCTGCAAAAGAAGTAGCTCATAATACTAATGTCAAAGAACAACTGAGACACATAAGCAATAAATTCCTAAACTGTACAGAAATAAGTGCTCAAGAAGCAGCTTATCTTATACTTCAAATTCCATTACGGAAAAGCTCACGATCATTTGTATTTATCAATACTAGCCCCCTGAAAAAAGAACTTATTTACTGAAAGATGTAGATACTATCAATTCATTGCCAGATACATCGACTAATATCCAATGCGAAAACATCATAGCAAAATATTGCAACCGCCCAAAAACATTAGAACAGTGTACATTAGCTGACTTTGTCGCTACTTATAATTACAACTCCCCAAAAAAATTACAACAGAATAAAAATGACAGTGACAATTTACTCACTGAAACAAATTTTTATAGCTCAGACGAGGAAGAACTCGTAATAAAAACCATAGAACAAGACACACCCCAAAAACAAATAGGGACAAATTTTACTTTCACTAAACGCTCATGTAGAAAAATCATACGATACTGCAGGTTTAACAAAAACAATGACTCTGAGAACTATTACCGCGAATTATTAATGCTTCACTACCCATGGAAAGAAGAAAGCAAAATAATCTTAAATAGCCCCACATATTATGAAAGATATATGCAAGTAAAAGACATAGTAGATAACCATTATAATAATTATAACACAAACAATGAAATTGTTACTGAACTTAATGATAATAACGAACATGAAATACTAAATAGCGAGACACAACCAACAGTAATATTACCTTCAGACACTGCAAATAGTGAAGTTGAAAATAATGAACAACAACTACAATATGACTTATCACGAGATATAGGTATCAGAAGCATAGCTGAAAACGAAACATTATCTAATTCAATTCTTACAGATGAAAAATATTACAATCTTATGCATAATTTAACAGAAGAGCAACTAAATTTTGTCTATCATCATTTACACTGGGTAAAAACAAAAGATACACCATGCTATACATTTTGCACTGGTGGTGCAGGAGTAGGGAAAAGCTTTCTTATAACTGCACTTTATCAAACATTGCTACGGTATTATAATACTACAGCTGGTGAAAATCCTAACAATATTTATGTATTACTTACAGCTCCAACAGGGAAAGCGGCACACAATATTAATGGCAGAACACTACATAGTACTTTTAAAATACCTGTATCACAGAATTTAACTTACAAACCACTAACACATGAACACAGAAGCACTCTCCAAACTCAGTTCATGCATGTTAAAGTACTAATAATAGATGAAATATCAATGGTTGGAAGAAATATTTTTAACTTTATACATAACAGACTACAGGAAATAAAATCGTCTAACCAGCCTTTTGGAGGCATTACAATATTAGCTATTGGAGACTTTTATCAGTTAAAACCAGTATTTGATAGCTATATCTTTGAAAATACTAAACACTTATATGGACCATTAGGAACTAACTTATGGGTAACGCATTTCAAACTTTTTGAATTAACTAAAATAATGCGCCAACAAAATGACCTGCTGTTTGCTGAATTATTAAACAGGCTAAGAGAAGGGAAACATACAAGCAATGATATATTACACATTAAACAGCGTGAAAAAAACCCAAATGCTAGTATAGCTAAATATATACCATACATAATGGCAACTAACAAAGGAGTAAACGCCGTTAATGAAAAGATTTTAATGCAACATAGCGAACAATATGAAGTTTATACTACAATAGCAAAAGATACTGTTAGTTCAGATCTAGCAGAAAGAGTTAAAGAAACAATATTACAACAATTACCAAAGGATCCAACAAAAACTATGGGACTTGCCCACACATTACACATAGCTTTAAAGCTACGCTATGATTTAACTTGTAATGTTGATGTTAGTGATGGCCTAACTAATGGCGCTACAGGTTTAGTAGAATTAGTACAAACTATTAATAATGCACCATATATCATTTGGATTGCATTTGATAATAAAGCAGTTGGCAAAAATGCACGACAGCAAAACAAACACTTATATAACTTACACATTTCTGAAGAATGGACACCCATTCAGACAGTTTCAAGAGAGTTCCAATTTACAAAAAAATTTATCACAATTATACGCTAACAATTTCCTTTACGACAAGCATCAGCAAGAACTATACATAGAACACAAGGTGAAACAATAGAACCCCTATATATACACTTTAATAACAGCAAAATACATCACTTGCATTATGTTGCTTTAAGTAGAGCTAAATCTATATCAAACATATACATTCAAATCTCTAACATCAGATACAAACATTATGAAAGCTGACATTATTTGTTTAACTGAAATAAACACTACTACAAAAGCAACACCTAATACCTTTCTTATTCAGCAATATCATTATATGATTTTTGATAAATACCATCATAAACAAACAACCCATGGCATTATATTTTACTACAAGAAAGGCATTTTCATTCTACCAATTTATGAAACACATCAAGGCATTGATATTGTACACTTCACATTAATAATAAAAAATACCTAGTTATTATATTATACAAACCACCACAAATATACTTACAAACATTAATGCAAGCCATCACAAACATAACTAAGTTCTACCCTGATTATTTATATATTATTATGGGAGACTTCAACATAGACTTAAACAGTAAATGCCCCAAAACTACACAACTCCTTCAATTTATGGCTACACAATTGCGATGCAAACAACTTATAAACACATACACAACAAACTACCAATCATTATTAGACCACATATACACAAATGAACAATTAAAAGCCTTTGGAACTATAGAATGCTATTATAGTGATCACAAAGCATTATGGGTATCGATTTGAAATGTTACTAATGTTTCATATCATTGCAGATGCTTACTATTGAAGACATCATCGACAAGCCAACAGATGACAGCAAGCCTTACCAAAAGCCAATAAGAGTCAACGTTATAAAATGCTCCGAAAAAACATATTACAGGAATGCCAAAGAAGACAACAAAGTGTTATATCATTTGGCATTAGCAGATACCACAGGAACAATTAAAGCAACATGCTATAATGAGGAGTTTTACAACCAAACTAAAGAAAACAATGGATTGCTAATTAGAAATTTTTTAATCAAAAACAATGCAATTCTCATGACAAAACAAACAAAAATAACAAAAATTACTGCAATGCAATTATCTGAATTTACAACTAAAGAGGCAGAAAAAATATTACAACCGCCAGCACCTCCAGCATCGCCGATAAAAGAGATAAAAGGAGCACAGTTAAAATCTATGATGACTGTTTGCGGAACAATCACACAGGTACGTCCATTCACATATATATACTATATTTACAACACTTTCCACCTTGCATGGCTCTTACATCACCAAAAACTCATTACAAGCACAACAGCTATTAGATGCAGTACAAAATTAAATTATGGGCAATGGTGTTGTACAGCTAGCAAAACAAAAACCCCAACAGGGCTATACAAAACATACCTTGCTTTTCTTCTTTAACTTCCTCCACCACACCATTGCCCATAATTCACTTTCTTACTGCATCCAATACCCTATGCTCAACATATATATATATATATATATATATATATGGATGTATATATATGCATATATATATATATTCACTGAAAAAACCATAGGTTTCAGACACGTTATAGTTACAAATTAGCATTTAAAAAACCTTTGAAATTCACTGAAAAAACCATAGGTTTTAGGGACAGTTATAGTTACTTGGACATTGCACTCGTACAAAACCCGTGAAATTCCCCCGTTATAGTTAGTTCAGCTAACTATAACTCGCGCCCCCGCAATGCACTGCTGATGACGTCACATATTACATCACTCATGACATGGTCAGTGACATCACTTGGGGGATTAAGTTCCCTTGAATCCTGAGGGTCCCTAGGGTCCCTAGGGGCCAACTAGACCACCAGGAACTTCCAATATGCGCCAGGGGGCTGCGTTGCAGAGACGTGTAGAGAGGCCACACCCCTTTTTACACCTCTCTGCAACGCAGCTCTGTGGCGCTTTCTGGATGTACCTGTTGGGCTAGTTGGCCCCCAGGGACCCTCAGGATTGAAGGGGATTTAATTCCCCATCTTAAAACGCGCCACGGGGCCTGTTTGCACACATGTCACCTCAAGCCCCGCCCCTCCCTTCACCACTGTGCAAACGCGCCCGTGGCGCGTTTTAAGTTGGGGGATTAAGTCCCCTTGAATCCTGAGGGTCCCCGGAGTCCAACTAGCCCACCATATACCTCCAAAAGCGCCATAGAGCTAGCGTTGCAGAGAGGTGTAAAAGGGGCGTGGCCTCTGTACACCTCTCTGCAAGGCAGCTCCCTGGCGCATA